>JASFAX010007632.1:0-21439 GCA_030737875.1 Allium sativum | reverse complement strand
CTTCCTAACATTCCCGGCCAACCCCTGCTTTCGTGCATCTCTCTGATTCGCACTACATCTGCTTCGTTTGGAGACCGTAAGTATTCTTCTCCGTAAACGTCCACAATTGCTTGACAGAAAGTTTCAAGTGTTTCTAGTGCCGTGCTCTCTGCTATGCGGTATGCATCGTCCAGAGCATCGGCTGGAGTGGCATAAGCTAACATTCTCATAGCTGCCGTCATTTTTTGTTCACCGGACAATCCCTGTGTCTTCGATGCATTATGTTTGTACTTAAAGTAATCATTGTTACCTTGAATACCAGCCAATATCCGAAGAAATAGGTTTCTCCGCATCCTGAATCTTCGACGAAACATATCAGGCCCGTAAGTGCAATCCTCATCGAAGTAATCTTGCATCAAAGACTTGTGGTATTTAGCATGATTTCGGTGTATAAACCTCCTTCCAGGAACCGATCCCCCTCTAGTTGTGGACGATGAACCGTACGCTTCACGGTATAGGTCCCGTATTTCTTGTATTTCTTCTGCTTCCTCTTGAAGGATTTCATCTTCCTCTGAATCGCTAGCAAAAGCCAGCAAGCATTTTGTAAAACTGGAATCCATTTATATTTGTTAGTAAGTTTTGATTTGAGATATGTATGACAATGTTGCTGTTATATATAAGGTTTGATTTGAGTGTCTCTTTATTGGATTCCTTTATTGGACTGAGTGTCTCTTTATTGGTTTGTGTGTCTCTTTATTGGTTTGAGTGTATGTTTATTGGTTTGTGTGTCTCTTTATTGGTCTGAGTGTCTCTTTATTGGTTTGTGTGTCTCTTTATTGGTCTGAGTGTCTCTTTATTGGTTTGTGTGTCTCTTTATTGGTTTAAGTGTATGTTTATTGGTTTGTGTGTCTCTTTATTGGTTTAAGTGTATGTTTATTGAAGGATTTAAACATTTACGCACCCGAAGGAGTTAAAAAGGAGTTAAAAAAGGAGTTAAAAACTATGGGTCGTCCACTACCGTCGTTATTTAAACATGTAAACATTTAAGTACCAGGTTTGGCGCTTGGCAAAGTACCAAAACTTGGCACTTGGCAGAGTACCAAAGTTGGCACTTGGCACTTGCCAAAGTACCAAAACTTGGCAACGTAACGGTTTGCAATAAAACAAGCATACATTACACAGAACATATGAAAGTAGCAAACAGTACACATACAAAATAACATATCGCAGAACACATAGAAAAATAACATACAGTCCAAAACATCGAGACATACATATATACATACATACATCGAGCCATACATATATACACCGCGACATACAGAAATATAAATCATGATAAATCTGCGGCATCATCATCACCACCATCCAAAGACATGTCGTCTCCGCTATCAGGCGGGTCATAATACGTAAAATCGTCATCACTACCTCCAACCACGCCATCCCCTCCATCAACGTCATCCCCTCCTAACACGTCCTCCCCTCCAAGAATGTCATCCCCTCCAACTACGTCACCCCCTCCAGCACCGTCACCCCCACCTCCTCCTAAACCACCTGCTCCTGAACCAGAATCACCTGCTCCACCTGCTCCACCTCCTCCACCTCCTCCTCCTCCTCCTCCAGAACCAGAACCACCTGCTCCACCTCCTCCTCCTCCACCTCCTCCACCACCTCCTCCTCCTCCAGAACCAGAACCACCTCCTCCTCCTCCACCTGCTCCAGAACCACCTCCTCATGAACCACCAGTACACGACCCTACAATGGTACCTGATGCTGCTGTCCCCCCACCCTCTGCTGCAGCTAATCTGGCCTGTAAGTCATATATCTGCTCCTGCAATCCCTGCACAATCGCCTGGTGCTCCTGATACATGGACTGAGTATACTACAACGCCATCTCCTGAATAGCCGCGATATGTATCCTATGCTGGTCCAACCTGGGTGCATACTGCATATATAGAACATATAAAATCAGTTTCTACAGCATATAACATACAACGTAAATTCACAAGTACAAATGTTACCTCATGTGACGGATATAATCCAGCAGTAGGGACACCATACACCATGTATGCAGGTGGGTAAACAATAGGCAGGGATATCTGTGTCCCGCTAAGATCATATGTCTGGAATGTATCGGCGAGAGCAAAATCCTGCGGAGGGTCGGATATCTGTGTCCCGCTAAGATCATATGTCTGGAATGTATCGGCGAGAGCAAAATCCTGCGGAGGGTCGGATATCTGTGAAGGGGTCGGGTCGAAAGTAAACGGCGGAGGGTGAACTCTACCACTGACCAATCGGGGTCCAATGTGATCGGAGTTCACACCCCGCACATAATCCGGCAGCAAGTACCGTCTAGGAGCTACCCGAACCCAGTAAGGACCAAACTCTACGTCGGGTAAGTGAAAGTCGGTCGTATCTACCCATCCTGCCTGTCTCAATCCAGCCACATACTGTCTCCCTATAACACGCTGCGGCCCGAACATATCAAGTGGCAAAGGTGGATCTACGGGTACGCGCAACTCACCGGTACTCTGGTAATAGCATCGGTCTCCCAAGTACCAAACAGGAAGGTGGGCCGGTGGGAAGAAGAGGACACGTCGAGTAGATAAGCTGCATGCAATGGCTAATGGATGGGCATCAGGTACTGGGCCACCGGCTGCAAGTAACATCCAATAAGAAGCCCAAGGTGCTCGTAATATGTTCCCCCTCTCCCTCATATCCAACTGGGTACGAGCCTCCATCAAGTCGTGTCTCACACCAGAAGGAGAACGCTGAACTACGTGCAAACTCTCCCATCTACGCATCCGTGGGAAAAAGGCCTCAGCGGCATGATTGGCGGTGGGCTGTATGTGTGGGTGCATGTTGGCCGTGTACTCGTAGTACCAGCACGGCAACATGTACCAAAAACCATACATCTGCTGAACCTCTCTAAAAGCATAGGAGTCAAGAGCGGTGTATAGATAACCCAGTATGGCAGAGCCCCAGTCAAACATATGCAGCTGATCTAAATCGACTAGTGCTGCAAGGTAGCCAAGCCTAATCGAACTCTGTTGGTTCGTAAAGAACGTCGAACCAAGGAGGTATAAAATGGTAGCCCTGTACAGTATGTCGTGGAAATCTACCGCATCTACATGCGCTGTAATATAATCAAGTAAATATGTGCAGGGAACGGCACCATTAGCTACACGAGCCGCATCCAAACCTGGCAAATACTGTATGTACGACTCGGGTGACTCAAACTGGGAATCAAATGGAGGTATGCCTCTATCTGAAAGGCCTATCTCAATCCCCGAAAGCATGTAAAAATCGGCTGGGGTGATACCTAGCTCAAAATCCGGGAAGTGAAAGGTGTGTGTCGTAGGCCACCATCTCTCTGATAAGGCTTCGACCAAAGGTCGATCGAAGGACTGGGGAGGTATAATACGTAAAAAACGTCCAAATGGACTGCCAAATAGTCTCTCTCGAATATCCAGAGGTAATATGTCTAAGGCTGATGCTACAAACTTCGCCCAACTCCCGCGAACGTTTACATACCGAGTCTATTAAAATAATACCAGTTAAACGACTATAAAACCAAGCACGCCTATGCACTAAACGATAACGTGCATGCACTAAATGACTATTTAACAGTTAAATGAGTATTAAAGTTCGTACTACTAACGTATAACAAACTACTACATGATAAAGTTTTAACAGTTAAAAGACTATTTAACAGCTAAATCAATATTTAACTAGTACGTGCAATAATGTATACTATTTAAATGACTATTGACGTTCAAACTACTAGACCATAGAACGTACATGCACTAAACTATAACGTAAAACTATAAAGTAAAACTAATACCTGAACGGTGTCCAGCGCGGTAACTGATCGATGGGTGAATCCCTGTGGCATCTCGTGGAGGATACGTAAGTCCTCAATCGTCGTCCCCTCTGGTGGAGGAAGGTGTACTGGACCAGACATGTCGTCTGGCATAACTCTAACTGTGCGTCTCCCGTTCTTCGTCACGCGTGGCGGCATCCCGACGTTGGAACGATTAAAAAAGAAATTAAAAAGGAGGAAATTAAAATTAAATGAATATAACCAAACACCCCCCCTCCCGAGCCATATATAGGCTCGGGAACAGGCGCGAGCTGATTTTATCAGCTCGCGAGCTGATAAAATCAGCTCGCAGGCTGCGAGCTGATAAAATCAGCTCGCGCCTGTTGGGAGATATCAAAGATATCTCCCGTAATGTTACGGCCCGTAACACTATTGGAGATGCTCTTGTAGCGGAGCACTTTTCCGCCATGTGTATCGTGGTTCCTTCTTCCTTCTTCGTCTTTCCATATTCTTTCCCTCTCTTCCGCCGTGTCACCCAATTTCTCTCGCTACTTTTCCATCACGTGTTTCGTCACCTTCCCCACCACAGTCTCTCATATTCCTATTCCACCCTAGTCTACCCTTAACACCCAAAACGCAAAAACATAGCACTAATTATTCACCATTATCCGATTATTTGACTTCAAAAATCTCCTCTCTCTTCAAAACCGACCGCTTTTCCTTTTTACGCCATGTGGTTCCACCTAAAATTAGCGGTCAATGTGACGAAGTGAGGGAGAATGGGTTAGAAGCAAACTATTGCGCTTGCAATCTTTGTGGATTCTTTGCAGATGATAAACATTTTAAGGAGGTGCGTGGTTTTTTTGTTGTGAAGTTTTGCTTCTTTGGATTTCACCAAATACTTCAGCTTATAGTTCACGAACCTTTTTTTAATCATCTTTTCATTTATATTGATCTAAAAGACTGAAGTATGGTCTGAAGATTATGAAGTTGTGAAACAAGTGCAAGTTCCATTGCAGCAAGCTGTAAACTTTCAGCCAAAGAATTGAGTGAGGATTATTAATTCATTATCTTGAACATGTGAGATTTTTTGACTCATAGTTTTGACCTTGTAAAGCAATATGTATAGCGAAGAGTTTAGCAAATATTTGCCATTAGTTTTAGTCATGTAATTTAAAAATGCATTATCTTGTGATCATTCTCGTTTTTTTATCCTATTCATATTTCATTATATGCGACTCGAAGGAGAAATATAATTTTAGCTTAATTTTCAGAACTTGTTGAAATTTTTGATTGGTTCTGAAACTATTTGCAAGCATAATTCTATTTCTGTCACAGAACTGCTGAAGTGGGAATCATTTTTAGAAAAAAGCTTAATGGTGCAGTCGTGAATTGCAGTCAAATTTTATTTTATTTCACTGGCGAAACTTCCAGTTGCGGCCATAGGGAACTGTACCAACAGTTGTAGAAGGGTAAGAAAATATGAATGTGATTTACTGTTGCATCCGGTGATTATTTTTTCTGTAAACACGACCCGTATATGGTAGAAACCATCCTATAATTAGTAACAATTTCAAAATCAGCCTCAAATGCATTAAGGTCTGAAAATTAGCCTAAAATCAAATTTTGACCAGGCTTAAATAATGAAATGGATTTTTTTGATTAATTATGGTATATGTTTGGTAAATTACTATTCATATCTCCGAACGGACGAATTCGTATTTTGAATTTGTAAGAATAAATCATTGATGCTATGATGATTCAGGTGCAATTTGTAACATTTGAAAGTTAGGGAGCAGTGGTGTAGTGGTTATCTACTTTCTTTACACCCCAAAGGTCTATAGTTCATTCCTGGGCAGCTTCAACAATCTTTTATTTCAGGTAAAAACTCATTTAGTTAAAGAACTACTTCTATGCTATAGTCACATTAATGAATCCATGTTAAAATTATTAATTTTTTGCGAATGGTTGATTACCTAATGCGATTTGATTATCTATATTCTATATAATGTATAAATTTGCATATTAAGCCTTCTTGTGGTGTGCTCCATTTATGTAAATCAGGATCTATTATCTCAGTTTCTGGGGATATTTAGTCTTTAAAGAGTTAACGGTGACCAAATGTGAATAGGTTATGAGTAAGAAATGTGAATACCTTATCAAATCTACTTGTGAAAAACCTTACATATGAATAAAAAATTCCCCCAACTTCTACATCCCTAAAATTACTCCTTGTCTCATACCCTAGTATGTGCACAGTTGGAAGTTATGATACTTGAGACCAACCAAAGTTATGTTGCATCAACTACCTCCTTAGACAAAAGGAACATACCTGGAATGGAAAGGGACATATTTTTTTGGAATCTTTCCAGCAGCTGCAGAAAGTAATTCATTCCAAGACTTTTTTTTTAATAAAGATAATATTTTGGAAAAATAATTGGAAGTTGATATATATATATATATATATATATATGTGTGTGTGTGTGTGTGTGTGTGTGTGTGTATATATATATATATAGTGTGTGTGTGTGTACACACACATAAATATATATAGAAAGAGAGGCACATGCATACGCATATATATATATATATATTTCCATGAATCAAACAGCAATCAACCTTCTATAATTAACATTTTTTTTTTTTTTGTTTTTTTTGTTTTTTTTGGCAAGGCATATAATTAACATTTTCAAATGAACATATCTTGAGTATTGCTAAATCATTGTTGTTGATATTTCCAGCAAACAACACTGCTACTCCAGTTACACTGCATTCAGTATTGTTGTCCAATTGATTTGAGATTTCATTTGTTGAACGTTGTGAAGTAGACTTCGTCGGAAGACAACGAATTAGGAAAATAAGGAAAAAGGGTTAAATGTGATTATATAAAGATATGTATGCAAATCTCGTATGTGTATTCGTTTGACACAGTCATGATGTAGGTCGGAAGCAGTGCATGAATGCTGCAAGTAAAAAAACAAAAATAAGAAGCGAAAAAAGAGTTTGGGGTCTGTTGAAAACAGTGCATGAATGCTGCAGGTAAAAAACAACAATAAAAAGCGCAAAAAGAGTTCGGGGGTCTGTCAGACAACCTCGAATCCATCTTAACCAGGGAAGGACCTGGTTAGAATGATCATCTACAGGGTGGATCCTATAACAGGTCCTCTAACCCGTTAATCACACTATGGAAACGAGGCCACATGTCATCAACCAGACTGCTATGCCTTCCTCCTTAAGTTATAAGGATGAAGTAGTACGAGCCTATAGAACAGATCCTGTTCAAGTAAGGTCATGCTATATGCTGTTGTGAATTATTATATATCATGGCATACGTTGTTATTACCAGGGATGTGGGACCAAACGATTCATTTGGTCATTGTTAAGTTGGATTGTGCTTTGCATGTAGGGCGGTGACACATGACATGATGAATAGAAGACCAAAAAAGGAGCAGTATTACCTATTAAAGGCCTGATGCTGTTTGGTTGCAATGATGGAAGGTGATGGACTGGAAAAAATTCCTGGGGTTACATGGAAGTGATTTAGCACGGAATTACCCTTTCTTTTAAGAGGAGGTAGCTGCTGTTGTTCCATGACTGAATATTATATTCTCAGGTACGTTGTGTTGACAACTGAGATGTTTTGTATTTATTATTTGTTAACTGAATGTGCACTTCTATTGTTGATCGCTCGACTGACTGTTTTGAGGATGGCTGAATATTTGTTTCCTCTGGTTACCATTTTAAGGAAATGTACTTGCTCATTTTTTCGGTTATAGACGAGTATTCCCTATTAAGTATAAAGATTACGATTTTTGAGTTTCACTTGGTCCTTGTAGAATAATAGGCTTGGTTCTGCTTATATAAAATAATTTATATGGTTATACATTAGAAGGCGCATGATAGAAGCAGTGACGTATCCAGCTTGTTGCTGGGGTGGGCAACTGCCCTACCCAAGAAAATCAGAAATAGACAAATCTGAGCCAAAAATCAAATCTATTCTAAAACATAAAAACCAAACGACTTCTTTGCACTTCCTATTTACAATTGTATACCCACTTAACGAAAATGAGAACGCTTTTTGCAACTTCTTCGGTGATTCTTTTCCGTGGAAATCTAGTAGATTTTCGCACTTTCTTAAGACAAAAAATTAAGAATCCTTCCACTGTATTCCTTAAAGGTACGAGATCCATTGGATTACTATTTTAGTATCCATTGGTTTAATTCAGTTTGCCACTGTATGATAACATTTTTACCACTTATTATGTAACTTTTTGTTGTATTGTTTTAGAGTAGTAAGCAAATACTTGATTTCAGCTTTGCTATTAGTGCCATATTTGCCAATAAAAAAAAAATCCATACATATTTGTTTAATGTTCTGATTTGCTAGCGGTTAACTAATAATATGTTCTCAAACTTAATGTTTATCCCTGCCACTACTTATTAATTGTAGATTGTTGATTATAGTCCAATTAATGTTATGTGTTAACTTCCTAAAATATTGAAAGCTTGAGGCTAAGTCAACTGCCGACCATCATTCGCTGTCTATAGCTGACTGTCTCCGTCGGACGATGAAAAATCGGGTTTGTTGGTAAATGACCGACCAACGCATGATAGCTTGCGGTACGAACTGTCGTGCTTTAGAAATGCCCTAAAACTTAATATTTTTTCATTAAATATGCGATCACTTGCATAGTTCTGCCCAACACAAACGAAAATCCTGGTTTCTTCGCTGGATAGAAGGCTGTAAACTAGTTCATTCACATGCATTATTTTATTTCTCTCATTTCCATTTCCATTTTTTAATCCTAATTCCTCCTATTCATATTTCATTATATGCAACTCAAAGGAGAAATATCATTTTAGCTTAATTTTCAGAACTTATTGCAATTTTAGATTGGTTCTGAAACTATTTGCAAGCATAATTTGATTTCTGTCACATAACTGCTGAAGTGGGATTCATTTTTAGAAAATAGTAAATGGCGCAATTGCGAATTGCAATCAAATTTTATTTTACACTGGCGAAACTTCCAGTTGCGGCCATAGGGAACTGTACCGCCAGTTGTAGAAGGGTGTGAAAATATGGATGTGATTTACCGTTGCATCCATAGATTAATTTTTCTGTAAACACGACCCGTATATGGTAGAAACCATCCTATAATTACTAACAATTTCAAAATTAGCCTCAAATGCAATAAGGTCGGAAAATTAGCCTGAAATGAAATTTTACCAGACTTAAATAATGAAATGGATTTTTTTGATTAATTATGGTATATGTTTGGTAAATTACTGTTCATATACCCGAACGGACGAATTCTTATTCCAAACTTGTAAGAATAAGTCAGTGATGCTATGATGATTCAGGTGCAATTTGTAAGAAAGTTAGGGGGCAGCGGCGTCGTGGTTATCCTACTTTCTTTACACCCCGAAGGTCTATAGTTCATTCCTTGGCAGCTTCAACAATCTTTTATTTCAGGTAAAAACTCTTTTAGTTAAAGAACTACTTCTATGCAATAGTCGCATCAATGAATACATGTTAAAATTATTAATTTTTTGCGAATGGTTGATTACCAAATGCGATTTGGTTATCTATATTCTTATAATGTATAAATTTGCATGTTAAACCTTGTTGTGGTGCGCTCCATTTATATAAAATCAAGATCTATTATCTCAGTTTCTAGGGATATCTAGTCTTTAAAGAAAGTTAACGGTGACCAAATGTGAATAGGTTATCAGTAAGAAATATGAATACCTTATCAAATCTACTTGTGGCAGACCTTATATATAAATAAAAAAAATTCTCCCCAATTTCTACATCCCTGAAATTACTCCTTGTTTCACACCCTAGTATGTGCACAGTAGGAAGTTATGATACTTGAGACCAGCCGAAGTTATGATGCATCAACTACCTCCTTAGACAAAAGGAATATACCTGGAATGGAAAGGGACATATTTTTTTGGAATCTTTCCAGCAGCTGCAGAAAGTAATTCATTCCAAGACTCTTTTTTTGATAAAGATAACATTTTGGAAAATTAATTGGAAGCTTATATATATATATATATATATATATATATATATATATGTGTGTGTGTGTGTGTGTGTGTGTGTGTTTGTGTACACACACACACACACACACACACACACACACACATATATATATATATATAGATAGAGAGAGAGAGGCGCACACACACAGATATATTATATATATATATATATATATATATATATATATATACACACATACATATACATATATATATGGAGAGAGAGAGGCGCACACATACACATATCTATCTCCATAAGTCAGACAGTAATCAACCTTCTATAATTAACAAATTTTTTTTGGCAAGGCATATAATTAACATTTTCAAATGAACATATCTTGAGTATTGCTAAATCATAGTAGTTGATATTTTAAGCAAACAACACTGCTACTCCAGTTACACTGCATTCAGTATTGGCTGTAGTAGACAATTGATTTGAGATTTCATTTGTCGAATGTTTGAAGAAGTTTTCGTCGGAAGACAACGAATTAGAAAAATAAGGAAAAAGGGTTAACTGTGATTATATAAAGATATGTATGCATATCTCATATGTGTGTATTCGTTTGACACAGTCATGATGTAGGTCGGATGCAGTGCATGAATGCTGCAGGTAAAAAACTAAAATAAGAAGTGCACTTCTATAGTTAACTGAATGTGCACTTCTATTGTTGATCGCTCGACTGACTGTTTTGAGGATGACTGGATATTTGTTTCCTCTGGTTACCATTTTAAGGAAATGCACTTGCTCATTTTTTTGGTTATAGATGTGAATTCCCTATTATTGATAAAGATTATGATTTTTGAGTTTCACCTGTCCTTATAGAATAATCAAGGCAACCGTTAGGGAGGTTTCCCTATTGTAAGAGTGCCTAAATCAATTTGTCCGTGCCAATAATTATAGCCTTAAATCTAGCAGCGTTATGCGACACATAAACATTGTTTTCTCGTCTCCCCGTTTATCGTTCATTCTTAAATATCTCCTTTTTGTTCTCAAACATTATGGCTATTTCACTCACACACTCTCGCTTCCTAGGAAATCTAATAGCCTCTTTCGACGTCAGGTTCTTCCAGATTTAAGAAATCATTTGCCTGCTTCCTCTCTTCCGTGTCTCTCTCCATTTTTAAATTTCACGTTGTCCGTTTGTCTCTATTTTTGCTTGTTTCCGTTTCTTCTCCGATTTTTATTATTCAGAATTCTTCATCCGACTCCTTTTTTCTGATAATTCAGTTTGACAGTTTCTGTCTCATACTCGATTGGAATCGGAGAGCAACGGCTTGATAAATATCCATGCTCCATCTGAATCTCATCACAGATCTCCCCCAATCTCGCCTACTTCTTCTCCCCAAAGACGATTCATTTTTTTTAGATTAACTAGTATTACCGTACAACGGTGGGAAAACCGACCGTTAATGTGTTCAATATGAAATAAAAAATTATTTGTTAAAACATATGTCAAGTTAGATTTTATTTAAAAAAATTATAATGTGCTTTTAAAAGAAAATGGAAGTAATTAATAAAGTAGAAATTTAATTAAACTGAATTTTACATGTAAACCAATTAGAGACAAGAATATGCTATCGATGTATTCGTTCGAATCAAACACAAAACATACATGCATTTTTATTATGTATCAAGTAGGATCAATGTAATCTTAATGTTTAGTTATTTTGCAACTTTAAACCAATAATGGATTGAATAAATAAAAAAAGAAACGAAAGAAACATAAGCTCAGAACATATCATTATATCAACGAATATTTAATTGAAATAAGATAGATGCAAGAGTAAGATGTAATTAATAAATCCCAAATTATTAAACTATTTTTATAGGATCTCAAATTCTCTTTGTTTGTTAGTGGGACTTTGATGATCCAATTACGTTGATATGGATTAAGCAACGCAAGAGAAATAACATTTCTAGTCGAATCCATCTACATAACAATTTTTTTTTTCAAATTTTAAATGCATGACAATTCAGCTAGCAATTAAGAGTATACTTTGATTATGATCTCAGAATCTAAAATTACGAGCAATATAGACCTCAACTTGTTATCAAAATCAATAAGACAAAATATATTACTTCCAATAGCATTATATAATATTTAATATAAACTAATTGCCATTTCAATATTTGGTATTAACGTTGATTTACAGATGAATGCACAATAACAAAATGGAGAACTAATTACACAACAATAAATTTCAAAATAGCAACCCTATAAAAATTGTTGACTTTTTTACATTGATCCATAGATATATAGCCACGCAATGATGTAAACTCTGATGACAATAATAACCCTGTAGATCATGCAAACATTAAATAAATGTGTTAAATAAATGTGTCAAATTTTAAACGCAAGAGGAAGTACTCTTACTCTTCATGCCATCAACCAAGAAATTCTAGAATACTCTTCTTTTACTTACCAATCATAGGATGCTAATATCATTCTGCTTATAATTATTTGTGATTAACTCAATGCAGTCTTTGTTTGTAGATTAAAAAAAATCTACAGCTTTTGAAATTAAAAATAATATTGAAAATAAAATTATCCATTAAATTGCGCCAAAGGAAAAATCTTGTCAACCACATAGTCGTATGGTTTTGCAATACTAATTTTACACTGAAATCATCAAAAAGTTCTGCAAAAATAATTTATATAAAATATTACTTGAACTGACCTAAGTATCCCCTCAAGATCAAATGGAGCAACACACCATCCAGGTGAATTTAGAAGTAAGGGGCCATAATCAGGAGAATTAATACTGCACTCCTTCAAAAAAGGAACATAAAAAAGTCATAGTCAAAACTGCATCAGCATGATACAATGATCAGAATATCAAACATAAAAACCTTGGTTCTCTTGTATACTGGATTTTTTGTAAAGGTGTTTCTCACCAAGAAGATAACGATCTATTAGACCAACAGCATTACAAGGAGGATCAAGGTTGCCTCTCACACCACAAATCACCTGCAGTTATGAAATACTAAAATCAAAATCTGAAAGCCAGGAGCTAGTAAGAACACATTGATTCTTATTTCCATGAGTCTTTCATTCACAATTAAATCTCAATATAAAGGAAAGATCAACAACGCACAAAGAGAGGGAATGTTTTTTCCAATTTTTATGCAACTAATCAATTTATAGTTTCAGTTCATATGAACTGAAAGTCCAACAAGGATGGAAAAATGGAAGAACGACGAAATTAGTATAATACTGGATGTAAATTATATGTTGTGAATTCTACGTTGATACTTCAACTTAGTTTATTGCAGTAGATATTAACAACAGATAATCTCACAATCAAAATGTCGGCAGATATTTACTTAGTTGATTGAGACGAAAGATACATTTAATAGACATTAAGATATCCATCAGTTAAAAAAATGGGAGCAATATTCACTTGATAAAGGGCTCATTTGTATAAATAGAAAAATCCGCATATACCCAATATGATGAATATAGTTACACAAATTCTTCTTCTTGGGTCGCCAAGGATGCCTTCAAATGCCATAGTGATACTAACCTGAAATGGATTTAATATTTTTATAATAATGAGATATCCCTTTTCTCAAAAAATAAACATGCCTAGTTCAATAACAGACTTTGAAAACTTTAACAACTTTCAAACTCAGTGCAACACTTAACACTTCATCAGTTGATCAGACTATCAGAGTCTACAGTAAAATACCTCCATAATTTCGACTCTAAACAGTATTCTTAATCAATAAAATTCCTAGTTTTTGACAGTATAATTAAATAAACTGTCGCAAATGAAAATACAAATACTAAATCCAAATCAAAAGTAGGCAATATGCTGGAAATTGACATGTATGTGTATGATGGGCATATGATTAAATATGTAGAATATTTATACATACCCTACAATCAGTGTCCAATGTAATTTGAACTCCATTAGCAATATGAATGATAGACAACTGATCAATATACCTTCCTGCACCTTGAGGAAACTGAGTCATTCATTAAGAAAATATTTACGGATTCATTCATAATCAGAAAATATAACTTCGCACAATCGGGAGTCAGGAGTTCAATGTGCATGAATTCGTGAGTTATTCTATCAGCAAGTTGAGAAGAATTCATATGCTTAAAAGTACAGGACAAAATCATACCACAGTAGAAAATTAAAATTGGAGGTCTGGCGAAAACATGAATTGTCCGATCAAATGGAAACGGAGAGAAACAAAAACAAAATCATGTATTTAAAACGATGATACCTGGTTCGATGGACGCTCAACAAAACCTTGTATTTTAAAACGATGATACCTGGTTCGATGTCTCCAACACTTGCATGTTCTAGAATTTGTTAGGTATAATAGAGCAACCCATTTATTCCCGCAAACTGCTTAAGAATTTGTATTCCAATTCCAACAAACAGTGCACTCCTAACACCAGTATTAAATAAATCTTCCCACATTGCCCTTTTAGAAATTATCGCTGATGGATGAACCATTGCTGGCCCTACTGGATTTTGCTCCATCAAATCTTTCAAATAAACACCATCGTCGATGGATGAACAATTCCTGTGCACTTAATCACAACGACAAATTTGGTTAAATATTTATTTTATATTTGAGGCAACGACCAATTATGTGATTATAAATTGTTGCATTATATATTCTTCTGTTCGTGTGAACCAGATGACCAAACTGGAAGCTCAGGTATATGCAACGCTGACGATTGACAGGATGCAGTGGTACTAAAACGAGCAAACCAACCGCCTCCTTAACCTATTTCATAGTAAGCTTTCAAGGATTTTTAAAATTGTAATATTATTTTTTTCAAAGCCCAGCCTAATTACTAATAGCATTTCAATTGTTGACATTCTGACAGTAAAAAACAAACTCCAATGCAAACAAACTAAAACTATTTGGAAGTTAGTACCATATCAAAACTAGAAGATTATGCCAGCTTAACGCTCCAGCATTTAAAACACACATAAAAAAATTGAACGCACACATCTAGCAGCAGATATATTAACATGATAATGGAAAAACAAGAAACAAACCATCAAGTACAAATCCGAGTGTAAAAACCAATCTAACAAGGCATAAAGGAGTAAACCGTATCAATAATAAAGATACATAAATGCTTGCTATCATTTTTATTAAAAAATGATACCTGTACTAAGCCAAAATCCATTTACTGACCTCCTCCAAGCATGACAGAGCTATGCTGATGAACCATGTACCTCCTCCCGCTGTGAAGCTCGAATAGGTTAGTAGCATGAAAGGGGCCTGAATCCACATCTACTTAAGCTTTCATAATGACCCACGCCATCTCGCACATCACTCGAGCTCGAACGTCACAAACTTCAAAAGTAACTCCTAGACCGCTTTGGTCTACCAAATTGAATGCTACTGAATTGTCTATAACCGTACTATAACTGCATTGGATTAGGTATGATTTTTAACATCTATTTGAAAATAGTTAATGAAACTGCATACTATCTTAACCTCAAAGATATTACCTTTTCAATAAATAATTCAGAATAAATTTTTAAGTTAAGAAAGGTATTGCTATATACATTTTTAATACTCATGTATATTACTGTTGGAATATTATTATCAATTCAGTCATAGAGAGTTTCTGAAGCCAAATGTTTATGGTCTACCATATATGTGAAGCATATAAAGTAACTTCTTTTACAGGAGGTGTCATGAATGAACAGTTTATATAAAATACTGATATTACTTCATCCATAAGAAAATATTGTTGCTCAAAGCTCAGTTGATTAAATTAAATATGAAACTACCTTGGTTTTACTCATGGGATAACAATAATTTCAAATGCCACAACTAACACTTAAAACATCTAATAAAGCTTTAGCAGCATTATGCATATCATTTCTTTGCAAATACTCACCAAATTACGCTGATCCATAATCAATATGCCGCAATAGAATCATTTATTGTTTAAATAACAATCAAATAGAAATCAAAAGTCTTAGAAGGGCTAATACTCTGACAGTAGATGAAGGGAAGTGATACTGTTACAGGGAGAAACCTAATGATTTATAGTTGAATAGCATAGATTGTAGGGATGATTTTGAAAATAAAAAACTGGAAATTTATCTCATTGACATATAGATGCGTTTCTTTCTTCTGAATAAGAAATAGACAACAGATTTTGTTCTTCTTTTATCACGATATCTAACTGTACTAGAATTGATTAAACAATAAAGAAAAAAAATCAATATATATAGTGGATAACAGGCTTAGATATTTGTGTTTAGGCTTTGAATCTTAAGCATTTGAAATTGAAGTCATTTCCAATATTAACGCACTGGTTAAGAAGACCTCGTAATTTAATGAGAGATAAAGAATATATTTTTAGGGGGAAGAAGAATGCCATCTTTTTTGTCTGCTTAAATTTGTAAAATATATGTAAAATGAAAATAAAAGCTTCAAGAAGAACATGTTTAACAACAGAGGACTACTTGTATAAGTCAAGCTCAAGAAACTGCACCAGCTTGCAACAATTGAAAGTACCCACAATCCATCAATAACCTAAATCAACCACTGAACATTTCATCTGTATAACATAACAGCACATTGTACAGTTGTAAACTCAATTTACATATGAAAAGAAGGAACATACAACAAGAAAGCGCTTTAAATCATTTCCAGATACAATTTCTCTCAGATGGAATGAGGCTCTATTAATCTCATGGTTTGTAGAAATTGCAATGTCAAGGACTAATTTTTCTACAATAATGACTTTTGGAATGTGAACACAAGACCCAAATAAACAAAAACACCATATACAATGATAATAAATTATATTGTCTTCAAATGTATTATCACAATGGAAAGTGAAAAAAATGTATTGTCAGAAATCCTAGGTATACAGCCTCAAAGTTGAACTATCATCAAAGTAATAATATATATCAACTACAAACGCATATACAAGTTTCATGTAGGCCTAAAACACTAAAAAAATTACAAATAATTATGATTGGTTTTGTTATAGCATGCTAATAAAACAAACATTCAAGGAAATAGTAATATCAAGCTATTCAGGAAACCACTACAATGAGGTATCAATATCAACGTGACTATCGAAGTGTGGTCTACAAATATATAAATTGGGAGTTATTTAAAGGGGAATTAAATCGATGCATACAAATATGAAGACGGACTGAAGGACAAATCGATGTATAAAAATCGATATAAACAGATAATACCGATGTAACTATGATGGAAGGCGTTATCTTAGGGTCTTTGGAGAAGAACAGTGAAGCACGACCAATGATGATGAACATAGGAAGCTAAGCGGAAGCCTGAAATTCGAATGTATAAATGGGTTTGGTACACGACTCGATGATTTAGAAAAGAAATTGGACAAGAATTTGTATAGAAGAAAGCAGTCGACTTTTAGGGTTCACAACATATTTTAGGGTTAAAAATTTGAAATAGACAACGATTGAACAGAGGCTTTGTATGAAAATAAAGATATTTTAGGGAAAATTCAAGTTGAAATTTGGTTGAAAAGAATCAGGCAAAGGGAAACGAAGAACAGGTAAGAGAACACGAAAGAAGCAAAATAAAAGAGAAGGTGGCGTGAAATTTGGCTTCAGAGAATTCTATTTTGGCCACTGACAGTAAGCAAACCTCCTTAACGGTCGGTTTGATAAATTCATTTTTTGATCGATTGATTTTATTTCCTAATGTAGGAGATTGATTTAGAAATCAATCTTGACTTTGATTTCAAAACCGAATTCGATCTAGATTTCGAAATTGATTTCAAATTTGAAATTAAAGTTGATTGCAATTTCGAGATATAAATCTAACTATATCAATCGAAATCGTTCATAATTTCAACTGAATATGTTCATGATTTCACTTTTGCAATTAAAGTTGATTGGGAAAGCCGACTATACTCTGCTTTTATTTCCAGATGGGGTTTCCACATCAGAAATTATAAGGAGAATTCTCAAGGATTACAATGAGTATGTCATATGAAATTAAGCATGCGGGTATTCGAGAAAGGCTCTTTTGGTGTTAGCTATGTGAATGTAAGTGGACATTTATCTTATTATTGCATTTAGGGTCTCTGTTATATCATTAGTTTTTTCAAAAGAAGATGGCTTGAACAGTCTTATACCATGGACTCTCTTTGTGTATAATTGAATTGTGTTTTTTTATTTTTTCATATGCTTACTTCTCATTGTACTAAGATATTTGACAAGAAATTCAACCCATTTTATTATCTAAGCTGATTATCAATACTTGGTTTTTCCATTTATTTAATACTTATCATAGTGGTTTTAGCCGTATAACAGATCAAGGAGGGGAATGGAATAAACTATACACCTGATCAGATTTTACCGTATATGCTGTCCTCTCTGATTTTTGGCACTAATCGACAGCTTTTCGAATGTTCCTTGGTCAATTTGCAGGTGATGATCTTTGTCGCCATTTATAGCTTAGTTTTTATTTTGTTTTATTAGCTAATTTATTAATTATTGTTATTGGGTTTTTAGAAATACGAAATGAAGGCAGAAATGCTTCCTTGTCAACGTTTTTAGAAATACGAAATGATTAATGTTCCTAGTGTATTGCGCTTAATAAATTTAATGGATAATAATATGTGCATGCTGTTTGAAATTTTATCATTTTGATAATTTAATTTGACCGAATTTCTTTGATTATTTTCTTAAGCCTTCCTTTCTTTTTTCAAACAGTAGCTAAGTAGACACAGTTGCTTGTCATTGTGAATCAACATATGGGGAATAAATCTAACAGCGCTGAAGAATTGATAAAATCTGTATACTTGATATCTGATCTTCCGTTCATCAGATTTTACTAGACTATTCTTCTTTTACTATTGCTAACTTGAAACTTTGGCATTTCTGACCTCTTCTCATGTATTTGCATTTCTTCTTCTTCTTCTCTTTGTTTTTTTTTTTTGGGGGGGGGGGGGGGGGGGCGGGGGGGGGGGGGGGGGTTATAATAACATGATCTGTCTTTACATTAAACTCATATTAAGTGCAAATTGACTGCAAGTTAAATTTGTGGTGTCTTCCCTTTATACTCTACGTACAAATAACATTCTCTGTTTCTTGGGTTTTGTTTTATTTTATTTTATTGTAGGTAGAGTTTGGTTGTTGCTATTCATGTTAGGCTTACATTTATTGTTGAACAAAACCATTTCACAGCCTTTATATATAAGTAAATAAAGTGATTAGTTGTCTGTAACTAAATCAATATTCTTGCCCAGCTGATCCCTGATTTACCATAGTATCTGTTAGGCAAAAATAATTTTCAGAATAAAATATCTCTGGGCAGTTTATTTGAATAAGTTGAACAATGTTAGCATGACTTTATGACCTAAGTAAATGCATGATAGCATTAATGAATACAAATCATGCCTCTTCATTTTAGGCCTTTATTCATTAAAACAAACAGTTAGTTTTATTGTTTATATTTGCTGTAATTTTATAATGAGTGTATGTTTTGGGATTGAAGCTCACCCAAGTTTTGCCTGACATGATTATCTTTCATTTTAGCTTTTTACCTTCATGGTTGGTGGGCAGTAACAGCTACTAAATGCATATTTATTGCTGCAGCAATCACAGATTGGCTTGATGGCTGCAGCAGTGTGTGTTTATCCACCTCAGTATTTTCATTTTCTTGATTGCCTTTTGTAATGTTTTACAATATTCTTTCCTTAATAATGACCCTAAGTGTTTTTTTTTGGTTACTCTATCATGGTCTATGTTAACATGTCTGCAATGGACATATCTTTGCTGGGGTAGATTGTCAAATTAAAACTTATGCATGGGAAATGTCAACAAAACAAAACTTTTAGATACCGAGGCATGTTTCCTAATTATGTTTATTGCAAGGGTGATTTTGTGTTACTTTTTACTCTCATAAAACCATCATAACATAAAGACATGCACATTGGGCATCTGTGGACAATGACTTCAGAGATTCTGTTTGATGTTTACTTTCCTTGTCAGTTGGATTTGCTTGATCTATATAGAAGTTTACAATAGAGTAGCTTAGGTAATAATTGTTACCATGAAAGTCTTTTGATAATGCTTTCTCTATTTGGTAATTGATTTGTAACTCTCTTTCATTTTTCTATATGGGAACTGAAAATAACGACTGAAGTGATCAGCTGCATATTGAGATGATGCACGAGCAAATGAAAAACTTAGGCCATCACACAAAACTAAGGCGTTCAGTGAAATCCAGTTCAGCACTATAATAATTTGGCCGTATTCAATACAACAAAAAATATGAAATAATTAAAAAGATGCACAAAATGGACTGAATAACATAAAAACTGCAATGTTATCATTTCAAGAAGTATAATATTTAATACAACATAACAAAATATTATAGTTTTTACATCTATGAATAGAAGCTGAAGCACTCGCTTAATTAGTTTATAATGCTTGGAAAGATCGGAAAGAAACTGCAAGTAGGCTTCAAACTATATCGTTTTCTGCAAAAGAACGTCAGAGAAATCAAAATAAGCAAATAAGAAGTCAGATTAAGTTATTTATAATCTGAAAACAAAAGAATGTAAAGCACTGCAGATTTTATTTTAAAAAACAATCAATTATTTAAAGTATATGTTAATACCAAGTGTATTTCTGTTTTTGTGTTCAATTTTTGTAAAAGCTAAAGGTACATGATCATATATGATAAAACAGAAACATGAACCCATATTTATGTTCTATATTTGACGTTTTGAACTGTTAGCATTTTGAGAAAGGTTTATATATTAAATCTTATCCGCTTATACATGATTTAGCCTTATTCAACATGGATGCAATTAACACATAAAGGAATCCCATTAGTTAAAAAAGGGAATGCGATGCATCCTTGTTTATTATGAGTTGACAAATCTACTCTAGTTCTAAGATAAATGTTTCCTCTTCAAGTTAATTGATAAGCTGAATGCATGACTTGCAGATGTCCCAGGAGGTTCACTAATATTAAGGACTGGATAACTTACAGCAGGTGACATAAGTCCTATGGAGCAGCGACCTTGAGCGTTAATAGAACAGGATCTGAATTTTTTCAAACAAGGTTGGTAGTGCCGATGTGTGTCTTTCTAAATCAAAAACTCTTGGTGTTGACTGGAATGGAGTTTCAAATGTTGTTGATCCTATTTTAAACTTTATCTTGGTAAGTCAAAGGAGAAGTTTTTTGATCCATTATTGCTGGATCTTGATATCATAAACACAAAATGGTTACAGGAAAATAGCGTAAAAGACAAAATTCATTAATTTTTTAGCCTTAGGGATGTGCTCTTAATTTTTTAGTGAGAATGACAAACTTAACTAAATATACCATAAGGACAAAAAAAACCAATGAGAAAGACAATGTGCGTGGTATCAGTTTTGCATAATTTTTTTCATATATTGATATTGTATAGTTTCATTTTATCATGTTGTTCTTATGACTAAATTTTCAAGAGCTCGTCCTTGAGACTAAAAATATTATCAAGTTTGTCCTTCACACTAAGCACAAAAAATTTAAACCACTACATCTTTCTCTGAATTCCACCTTCCGCGTAAAGACAAGCAAATCTTATGGTACACAATTCGTGT
>JASFAX010007631.1:0-21453 GCA_030737875.1 Allium sativum | reverse complement strand
TAATGTTGCCTTTAGCGATTGTCTATGTCCTTAATCTGCTCTTCATAGACATTTTCTTGTTTTCCAGCTTATGCCTTAGTCCATTTATTTTGGTAATAGTATTGTAGAATTATCATATTCACCAGACTTTATGTCTGACCCCCTCTTTTCCATCCTTTTTCTCCCTTCAGGTCCGCAGGTTGGGCCAAGTTCTAGTGGAGTCTAGTTGGATCGCTTATCTACTGGAAAGCTTGGACTGCTGAAGTAAAGTCCAGCTTGTTATCTTTCTTTTTAATGGCTATTCATGTAATGGGATTATGTACTTGTTTTATCAAGATAGATATTGTACTTGACATTGAATATGGTGTTATGATGTAATCAAACATGTTTTGACTTCTGCTACAATGAAATAAAGTTTTTGAATTTCCAAGTACTATTTTATATCTGTCCTGTTGTAATTTTACTGTTCTATATTCACTTAAAACCTCCATGGAAGTTAATGCATTCCCTTTGTGAGTGACATTAATGGACGTGGGGTGTTACACGTGGTATCAGAGCATAAGGTTACCAGAACAGATAAAAAAAATTTTTAGAAAAATATTTTTTTTCTAAAGTATTTTTGGAAGAAGTGCTTTAAAAAAAAAAAAAAACATGTTATTTGAAGAGAGTTTTTATGAAAAACATAATCCCAAATAGCCACATCCTTATCTTTATCTTTCGAATTCTCCATTTTGAATCTTTCCTTTTTCGTTTCAGCATGGCTGAAGATCTTAATCTCCCAGAAGGTGTGACGATTCCAGGGTGGTTTAGGAGATACTTGGAGGCTAGGGCCACCACTGCAGGCCCAGCGGATACTCCTCCACCCCTAGTTGCACCCATTCCTCCTCCTCCTCCTCCTCCTCGTGTTGACGCTTTTGCAAAGACGTGCAAGGAATTCAAGGCTATGGGAGGAAAAACTTTTCAAGGGACTGAGACGTTTGTGGAGGCCAGAGATTGGCTTAAGGAGACTGAGGAATTGTTGGATATCTTTGAAGTGGAAGATGGGAGGAAAGTCCGTTTAGCTGCTTGGTTAATGAAGGGAGAGGCCTCGTTTTGGTGGGAGGTCACTAACGGGGAACGTCCAGTTGATTCATGGGCGGATTTCAGACGAAGGTTTGAGGCAAAGTTTCTTTCAAGGGCAGAGGAGAACTTAAATATGGAAAAATTCCTGGCACTAAAGCAAGGGAGCTCATCAGTAAAGGAATATGTCAATAAATTTAAACAGTTAGCAAGGTTTGGCTTGGAGTTGGTGAACATGCCAGAGAAGAAAGCTTTGAGGTTCGTTAGAGGCTTGAATGAACCGTTGCAAGGGTTGGCTATGACCCACATCCCTATGGGAGCCACCTTTAAAAAGCTAGTAGAAATGGCACTTATGCATGAGGATAAGGCAGTTGAAAAGAAAGGGGATCAGAAGAAACCCCAACAGCAAAATAAGAAGGGTGGTAAAAACAATAATGGCAAAGGGAAGAAGAAATGCTTCAATTGTGGGACGCTTGGCCATCTCAGCAAAGATTGTAGAAAGAAAAAGAAGACTGGTTGTTTTCATTGTGGAGATGCGGGACATTTAGTGAAGGACTGTCCAAAGAAGGGGCAGAGGGCAGGGTCTACTTCGGGAGGACAGGTGCAGGCTCTTATGGCACCAGGGCAGGCAAGGGGGCAAGTTCAGGCTATTGCGGCCCCACCGCTGCAAGAAAGAGGTAGAACAATTTCTGTTGAAAGCTTAGTTTTTCTGTTTGATCATCCTGTCCGTATCTTATTCGATTCTGGCGCATCTCATTCGTTTATCTCTGCATCATTAGTTGAATCACTGCACTTGAACACCAGTTTAGTAGAGGATCCCTTGGTCGTTTCAAATCCAATTGGGGGTTCGGCTCATTTGACCATGATATGTTTGGATTTGAAAATCTCTATACTTAGCGTTGAATTTAGATGTGATGCTTATGTATTGGGCTTCACGGGCTATGGGCTAATTTTAGGAATGGATTGGTTGTCTAGAAATAGGGCCATTCTTGATTGTGAAAGGAGAGTAGTTAGGCTTGTGACTCGCCTTGGTAATGCTCTCGACATCTTTTGTAATCCCATAAATTCCGTTATGCTAAGTTATCTTGAATCGCTTGACGCGTCTGTAGAGAACCTGCGATCGGTAGAAGTTGTCCGGGAATATCCGGATGTGTTTGAGGAGGTGAAGGGCTTACCTCCAAAGCGGGAGATAGACTTTCGAATTTATCTTGTGGATAATGCTAAACCCGTATCTTTGCCAGTGCGCCACATGGCTCCTCGTGAAAGGAGGGAACTCAATAAGCAAGTAAAGGAGTTGCTTGAGAAGGGGTTCATAAGACGTAGTATATCGGAGTGGGGTGCTCCAGTAGTTTTTGCCACAAAGGCGGATGGGTCTCTTAGACTTTGTATGGACTATAGAGAACTAAACAAGCTTACTAAAAAGAACCGACACCCACTGCCGAGGATTGACGATCTCTTTGATCAGTTAGTTGGCGCCTCAGTGTTTTCGCAGTTGGACTTAGCCACTGGCTTTCATCAACTGAGAGTGGCTGAGGATAGTATAGATAAGACTGCTTTTAGGACTCCTGACGGATTCTATGAATGGCTAGTGATGCCCTTTGGTTTGACAAACGCCCCTGCATATTTTGTTGATTTGATGAGTAGGGTGTTTAGGGAATACCTTAACAAATTCGTGGTAGTCTTTGTGGATGACATCTTAGTCTTTTCTAAGAATAAAGAAGAGCACTCCCTACATCTTAGGGAAGTGTTGGAAACCCTTCGAGCGCATAACCTTAAGGCAAAATTTTCTAAGTGTCACTTCTGGAGGAAGGAAGTACGGTTCTTAGGGCACGTGGTTTCCAAAGAAGGGATAGCAGTGGATCCCGCAAAGGTGGTGGCCATCCAAGATTGGAAGGTCCCTAAAAATGCAACCGAAGTAAGAAGTTTCTTGGGGTTGGCTGGCTATTATAGGAAGTTTATCAAAGACTTCGCAAAAATATCAGCTCCATTAACACGGTTAACGAAGAAGAACCTGGTTTTTACGTGGGACAAAGATTGCGATGATGCGTTCCAACGTTTAAAGAGAGCCTTAACTTCAGCCCCAGTCTTAGTGCTGCCAGACGGGAATAAACCGTTTACCATCTATACTGATGCTTGTGGGACGGGACTTGGCGCGGTCCTCATGTAAGAGGGAAGAGTAATAGCCTATGGTGGAAGGCAGTTGAGGGTTCATGAAAAGAATTACACCACGCATGACTTAGAGCTAGCCGCAATTGTTTTCGCGCTTAAGTCTTGGCGTCACTATCTTCTTGGTGAGAAATTCGAGCTGTTCACTGACCACAAATCATTAAAATACTTATTCTCTCAGAAGGATTTGAATTTAAGGCAGCAACGGTGGATGGAATTCTTAGCCTCCTACGATTTTGAAATAGCATATACCCCGGGCAAGGGTAACGTGGTGGCAGACGCCTTAAGTAGGAAAAGGTTGTCCTTGAGTCCGTTGTTTGTTGAACGACAAAGCTTAGAATTCATCTCTATGTTTGACATTAGACCCTCCGTTGACTTAGTACCCAGTCTGTTAGCATCCTTGGAGGTTAGACCTACACTTCTAGGACGGGTTGGTGAGGCACAGCGAGACGACCCACAGTTGGTTGAGATAGTAGAAAAGCTCAAAGGGGGGGAGTCGTCAAGCCATCTTCGTAGGTATATCCTAGACGATAAGGGTTACGAAGGGATAATAGACTTTGTGTACCGCAAGACGAAGACTTAAGGAAGGCCATTCTTGATGATGCTCATCGCTCAAAAATGACCATTCATCCCGGCGGGGATAAGATGTACAAAGATATGAAGCGGGTTTTCTTTTGGGCCGGTATGAAAAAGGATGTGGCCGAGTACGTCGCTAGATGCTTGGTGTGCCAACGAGTTAAAGCAGAACAAAAGAAACCCGGTGGGTTGCTTCACCCATTAGAAGTTCCACTATGGAAATGGGAAAGCATCTCAATGGATTTTGTGGATGGATTACCAAGATCAAGGAAGGTTAACACGGGGATTTGGGTTATAGTAGATAGACTTACTAAAAGCGCCCATTTTATTCCCGTGAAAAGTAAGAGGACTGCTCCGTGGTTGGCTTCTGTATACATTAAGGAGATAGTTCGTTTGCACGGTATTCCTTCTAGTATAGTAAGCGACCGTGACCCCATCTTTACTAGCGAATTTTGGAAGAGTTTACAAGAGGTGGTAGGGACTCAGCTATGTTTGAGCACCGCATATCATCCTCAGACAGACGGCCAGACCGAGAGGGTGAATCGCATTCTAGAGGATCTTTTAAGGCTTTGTATCCTAGACTTTGGGGGTACATGGGAAGAGCACCTTCCATTAGTAAAATTCGCATATAATAATAGCTTTCAGTCTAGTATTGGCATGGCACCTTTCGAAGCTCTTTATGGAAGGCTTTGCCGTTCGCTTACATGTTGGTGGGAATCTACCGATAAAATCCTACTTGGGCCCGATATGGTTAGGGAAACCTCGGAGAAGATTGAGTTGATTCGAAGGAGGATGAAAGCAGCACAAGATAGGCAAAAATCGTATGCTGATAAGAGGAGGACATATCTTGAGTTTGACATTGGGGACATGGTTTTTATCAAAGTATCTCCGTTACAGAATGTTGTTCGCTTTGGGTCCGTGGGGAAATTAGCACCAAGGTTTGTAGGGCCGTTTCCTGTAAAAAAACAGGATTGGGAAGATGGCATATAGGGTGGAGTTGCCTGAGAAACTTAGTGGAGTACACGACGTATTCCATGTATCACATTTGAGGAAGTGTTTGCACAAGACCGCGGAGGTGGTAGAGCCGAGCTTGCTTAAAGAGGTGGAAATAGAGCGTGATGCAACAATTAGACGAGCTCCTACATGCATTCTTGGGTCGGAGATCAAAAAGTTGAGGAATCGAGAGGTCAGACTGGTTAAAGTGCAATGGGGAGATGATGAGAGCAACGCAACTTGGGAGACAGAAGAGAAGATGCGTTCGTTGTACCCTTTTCTTTTTGAGGGTATGTCTTTTAATTTCTCCTTTATCGCTTAGCTTATCTTATCTTATCTTTAGTATGTCCTCTCATTAGTATCTTTGACCTTTAGTTAGGATAATCCTATGGTTGAAACATGTGTTTGAGACATGTTATGTATGATGGATGCAAAATGGATGCAAGTGTTTGCTAATGGTTGCTCGTGGATGCATATATACACACACTTTAGGCACTAGATCGGCTCAGTCACTACATATTGCATATTGCATATATATGGATGTATTTAGTAAAATGGATGAACGATGGTTGTATTATCATGTGGATGCTGCATTCAGATGATGGTTGTGCACGCATATAGAAGTATTATGTAGCATTAAGAATCTTTTGCATACATAATGGATGCATGGCACGATCATAGTTGCATTAAGGAGGTCAACTGAATCAGTGGACGGCCTGATTTTGCATTAGATACGGACATATACACACACTGTGCATTTAAACATGAAAGCATTAGAAGTCTGTAAGGACAATGGATGCCTGTGTATGATGGATGAGTAGATGGACGTTTGGATGGTAGGATATACATTCTTCCAGACTTGAAGATTTCGGGGAAGAAATCCTAAAAGGAGGGGAGAATGTAACACCCCGAATTTTCTATTAACACTAAAGTTGCTAAAATAATAATAAGTATGTAAGAGAGGGGATGTATCTAATATGAATATAAAAATATTAATAAGTATGTAAGAGAGGGGATGTATCTATTATGAATATAAAAATATTAATAAGTATGTAAGAGAGGGGATGTATCTAATATGAATATAAAAATATTAATAAGTGTGTAAGAGAGGGGATGTATCTAATATGTATATCAAAACAATAATAAGTGTGTAAAAGGGGGGGATGTATCTAATGTGTACATTGTAGAATATATATATATATATATATATATATATATATATATATATATATATATATTGCTGAGTGTTTGGTGAGTCACTTCTGACTCATTGCTGAGTCAACAAGATAAACCCCATCTTGTCTGAATGGCTGCGGTTATTTCTAGGTTAAATTTAATGGCCTAAATGCATTCTAAAATCTATAAATAAGTGGGTAGACCCTAGACCTAAATCACTTGTAAAATTAGAGAAGCTACCGTCATGCTGCTGCCATGGAGTTCAGCATAGCCGTCACAAACTAAGAAGAGGAAGCCTAATCATCTACAACTAAATCTACAGATCTCTCTTTCTCTAATTCTTTTCTTTTGTTGGTGAGTATGATGATTCTCACAAGACTATTACAAACTAATTTGACTCAGTTATGAATGGATCACAAGAAAGTGATGTGATTTGTAATTGTAAATTCTATATATTGTGGATCTCTTATTATGTTATTATGTTGTCGTATGATGTAAATTATATATGCTATGTCATGCTATGTTGTAAATTCTCTTATGCTATGTCGTGCTATGTTGAGAATCATGTCAAGCTATGTTATACTATCATACTATGCCATGTTATAAATCATGCTATATTATGTTGAAAAATCATGATGTTGTTGGATCATGCTTAAAGTTATGTTTTTTTTTCTTAATTTAAATGGATCTTGTTTATGGGAATTTGCCTATTAGGTTAGGTGTACCCATAAACTTGAAACTATAATTAAATAAAACTTGATTATGGGAATTTGCCTATTGAGTTAGGTGTACCCATATAAAACCATGTTGTTAAAAAATTAGATGATGTTGATTCACACATGTTCATATGTAAGTTTATGAAAATTGATTGAGATTATATTAGGTGAATTTTGAACAAGTTGACACCTTTAGGTCCATGACATGTATAATCTATGCAAGTTGGACATATGCAAGTTTCACCCCTTATTATGATTCATTTGGTCACATATACATGTTGTTATTATGATAATCTCTTTTATGCTATGAGTTAGGCTATTTGAGTCTAACATATATTTTGCGAATAAACGTTCAAACATGGGGTAGGGGTAATATTAGGAATTAATAATTTGGGTGCAATTTTGTAAGATTTTGCTTACCATGAATGGATGTCCATAATTGAGTCAATTATGGACATTGTTAAAATTGGAAGTAATTAATAATTCAAGTAGGGAATTATTAAAATTGGGGGAAAGTGGATTATTATTAATAATCAATGCTTAGGACACGAGGTTGGACCCGTTTGTGATGTAAACCTGCGCGGACCCGCCCGACAAATCCAGTAGTCACAAATATCGGCCCAATGTGAGAGGTCCTAGGCCCAAACTAAAGCATGACAGTTGTAAAGACACGAGGTTAGACTCTTTTATGGTGTAAGACTGCCCGGACCCGCCCGGCAAATCCAGCTGCCATAAATGTCAGTCTAATGTGAGAGGTCTTTATGAGGTTATGGCCTTAATGAACTAAGAAATACTTAACCAGATAATCATGTAAGGTGGGACATGGGGGTTAAGTAGGTGCCTAGGGTGGCATGAGGAATCTGGTGGTTGCCTTTAGAGGCATTTGAAATACGATTAGACTTAACCAAACACACATGTAAATGAACATGACTAAGTGGGTTAAGTGGGATGGACTAAT
Organism: Allium sativum; assembly: GCA_030737875.1. Lineage (NCBI taxonomy): Eukaryota > Viridiplantae > Streptophyta > Magnoliopsida > Asparagales > Amaryllidaceae > Allium > Allium sativum. The sequence continues at coordinate 13,830 of JASFAX010007631.1, read as the reverse complement.
GGGGACAAGCTTAGGTGGAATGCTTGTGGTAAATAGTGGGGGCCCATTTCAACCAGTATCCCAAAACGTATCTTTGTGGGCTCGACCCAAGTCGAGGACGGGACACGCATACTGGGTTTGACTATAAGAGGCCAAAACAGGGAGCGGTGGCAACACAAGTCCAATGGGTTTCATATGCGTGTGTGGACTCGGGCTGGTAGGTAAGACGTTGTTGCATCGTGTAGGTATAAGCCGTGCATGTCCGTTGTATCAGGTTGCCACTTTAGGGGAGTGATACACCCCACTGTGGGGCCAGCACGGGTATCTACGAGTTAGGGAGCCGATCGAATAATGGGAAGTAGGGTACACCTAGTGGAGATAGGGGCAGGCGGCACCTATGTAGTCAGCTAGGGGTACGTAAAGCTATTGGGAAAGTTTCTAAGTGAAGCTAAGTGGGATGAATCTTTAGGGTGACTGGTGTGGTGCAGTATAGTGTTTGTCCTTTAGTATTTAGGAGCGCCTATAACGTTGCCTTTAGCGATTGTCTATGTCCTTAATCTGCTCTTCATAGACATTTTCTTGTTTTCCAGCTTATGCCTTAGTCCATTTATTTTGGTAATGGTATTGTAGAATTATCATATTCACCAGACTTTATGTCTGACCCCCTCTTTTCCATCCTTTTTCTCCCTTCAGGTCCGCAGGTTGGGCCAAGTTCTAGTGGAGTCTAGTTGGATCGCTTATCTACTGGAAAGCTTGGACTGCTGAAGTAAAGTCCAGCTTGTTATCTTTCTTTTTAATGGCTATTCATGTAATGGGATTATGTACTTGTTTTATCAAGATAGATATTGTACTTGACATTGAATATGGTGTTATGATGTAATCAAACATGTTTTGACTTCTGCTACAATGAAATAAAGTTTTTGAATTTCCAAGTACTATTTTATATCTGTCTTGTTGTAATTTTACTGTTCTATATTCACTTAAAACCTCCATGGAAGTTAATGCATTCCCTTTGTGAGTGACATTAATGGACGTGGGGTGTTACAGAACTACTATTTACGCCTACTTTTTTTTGCACACATGTGTGCTAGCATTCTGAATACTTGCGTGCATATATGCAAATAAATATGAACAGAATTGCATGCCTACGAATTATAACATACTTTTATGCAAAAATTATAAATTACTTGCATGCATGTATGCAAAAAAACCAACCCAGATGCATAACTGAAATAGTTGCACAGCTGTGTGCAAGAATTTCAAATATATGCATCCTTTGACGCAATTAACTGCAGTTTTCATTGTTTTTAATTTTTTTTTGTATTTTTGGTTTTTGATGGTTTTTTATCTGATTTTTTTTTATGTTTTCGTGTTTTATTTAAATACGAATATACGTGACTTTTTTAATTTATTTTTAATGAATTTTCAAAAAATAGGGACTTAATTGATAATTAGTTTAGGACCGGATGTGAGCATAATTTTGAAACTTAATAGAGACCAGAGACAAACGCACCCTTTGATAAATACTATTAATTTGAAACTACTCACCGCTGCAATTCTAGATAGCAACCCCATTGCTAAAGCCTTTAAGAGTGCGACATTTAGTCTTTGCTATAGTGTAGTGATGTTCTGATTAGCGGAGTTCGGCAGCCTCACATGACTGTCATTAAAAATGTCTTCAACATAGTTGTTCAGTGATATACCAGACTACATTCTTTCCAAGTATGTAACAACATCACAATTGATGAACCCAAAATTAACCCACGGTTCAGTCCAAAAACGTATAACAGGAAATGACTCACGTCCATTTTAAAATAGGGAAGTGTTTTTTATCTTAGCTTAAGTAAAAATTTCCAAGTCCAACTGTGATGTTACAAAGGTGCCATGGTATTCATATGATCATTGCACCTATAGGCTATGTTTATGACATATAATATCATTAATGCTCTGGGTGAAAGCAGCTTGATTCCACAATATCATGTTGAATGTACCAAGACCACCTTTATTAAAAGGTTTTTCAAGAACTTTGTATGATACTGGAGCCAAACATTTTGCATGAATACTACCCTTCCAAATGCCCTTCCAAATGAACCGTTATTAGTGGGCTTTTTAGACATTATTATAATATAATTGGAGTTATAAAAAAAGTCTTTTGTTAATCGTAATGTAAAAACATGTCTGTATTTATGTGCGATGTGGTGCTACGAGATATTTTTATTTTCAAAATGTTTATAAGTTTAAAAGAAATAAAGTTTTTCGTTACTTGAGTTTTTCATGCTGTTTTCCATCCTGACCTGGGTGTTATTTCATGATAATTCTCGAGTAAGACCGAGCATATTTGGCAGGTTAGTTAAGTGCTTGGAGCTTAGGAGAGGAGTTGGAATCCAAGACGTGCTTCTGTATATTCTTATTTTCCATGGTGTTAACATTCTTGATGTTATGTGAGTTAGTCCAGATAGATTATTGTTAATATCTAGATTAGTATTAGTTTTTTACTCTAATGTTATATACATATATTAAATAAAAGTTCGTTCAATTTGTAAAGACTTGTTATATATTACATGTTATCCGCTGCGGTTGTGAGATTCTATTTTATCTTATATTTCTTTAACCCCTAATGATTTGGTTTTCTGACACTTGGATTTTTTATCGTTAATTCCGCGGATGTATTAGTATCAACTCTGGAGGTCTAAAAACCTAGTTGTTACAACATGGTACCAAAGCTGAAGATTGAGCAAGATCCTTGGCTCTATGGGGGTAAACTCGGTAAGAGATGAGGAAATGGAATGCCTTATTAGGAGTTTGAGTGTATTTTTATGAGAGAACATATTTTTTATCGCTGTAAATATATTTTATATTATGTTAGTTTATCTGTTAAGAGTTTTATGAATTCCAATCGAGATGTACGATGCCACGGTATTGATAGGAGTTTCTAAATAGTTGAATAAGGCAAATCGACACAGTATTATTTAAAAAAAGGTAAATGACATAATTTTACCAAAAATTATGTTTTATATATAAAGGAATATTTTCTAAATAGTTATGTAGATTTAGGAAATGTTTTTTTGTTATTAATGATAATATTCAATTATTATCATTAGTTGATTGATTTTCTTTACTCGATAAGTTTACGAGCAAATCACTTTTCTTCCACTTGGGTTGGGTAGATACTAGGTTTTAATAAACATCGAAACAAACACCTTGTCTATTCAATTTCATAATTTAACTATAAGATGTTTGATATCAATGTTAGGTTGGAATTCAAATTCATAAAGAATAAAGTAAATTGGGTTTATAATCAGAAACAAATTTGAAACTAAGAATTTGAGAATTAAATCCTAGTGTTTTGAAATTTTCTTTTCAAAGAATTTTGATTAGATATTATAATCATTTTTTGATGATTTTGTGAAAGTTCTAAAACTGGAACTTTGTGAAATAAAAAGCACTGAACTCACCATGGTCGCTGGGAAATAATTCCGCTGGTGACCGCACGTTATCATTGGTGTTCTTTTCCGACTTTCTAAGTGGGAATTATTTCAAATGGAGAATTTTGTTTCAAGACGTTTTGGAAATCGAAGTTTGTTTTAATATACTCGGTTAACGTATATATAAAGTATATTTATGATTTCACATTAAGTTGAAATTCAACCAAGATGTTTGAATTCTTAAATGTTTGGTTAAGAATTAATTTATGGATTCATATAGCCTCCGCATTAGGATGTATTAATCTTGCATCTTGGGTGAGAAATTGATTGGTAGTTCATTGGTTAGACTGAAATGGAAAATATAGATGACTTTAGACAGTCAAGATTTCCAGGTTAAAATTTGAAATTGAACTGAATATTGGTGAGTTAAGACAGATTAAGTTTAAATATGATTTAGTTTGGAGAAATGAAAATAGTAATTGGTACAGTAATAGCCAATAGAGAAAAATACGTAAGTCTTAACAGCTCAAAATTTTGGAATCAATTAAAATTTATGTTTAATATAATTTTGTCTGAATTTATGTTCAAATTTTAAAATTTGATAATTTAAAGCTGATTTGAGCTGTTTTCAAAGTAACATTATTGAAATGACCTCGGATTTCAAAGAAACTTTTTTTATTGAATCCGTAGAGTTGAATAATGGTAGAATTCCAAATTTCGTAATTTTGGAGCTAACGTGTGCGCATGCAAGGATAAAACGGATGCCAAAATGACACGTTGATATTAAACTGTAACGCATTCAAAAAATAAAACAGAAGGTCAAACGAATTCGGAATTCGATGAAAACTATTCCTTTGGATCCGGAATTATGTTTATGGTCAGAATCTTAAATTTCGTGATAAACTGAATTAATATATGGTCTTGTGATCAAAAGCGGTGGAGGCGAAATATCACACTTTAATATACATTGAATTAAAAGCTTCTAATAAAATGAAATGGAACAAAGAGAATCCAGCGAGCCTAGATGTTTCAGTTTCTCTTCACCAGATCTTACCACCTCATCGATCCACATGAAGGGTGGTAATTTTGCGAAAACCCCCCTTTCTCTTTCTCTTTTCTTTCTTCTTCTCCTTCCACTTTTCACTTATCCTTCTCTTCATCTCTAGCGGCCGCAACACTAAGCTCCTACCCCGCCCAGCCATCGCCGCCCTTCCCCATGCCCCAGAGGTTATATTTTGGTGGACATCAGTTGTATGATATGAATTGACAATGTCAAATGCTGGGATGCATGGATCAAAGCTTTTGTTGAAAAGCAGAGCATTGTGGATGATGATCAAAGAATGGTTTATACAGCGTAGCTTTGTGTTATGGCATTAATTTGCGAGCTTCACACCTTGGTATGAGTCAAAAGCAGGATAAGGGACACTAGGGAGAACTTGCATTTCTTTCTAGCTAGAAGTGATGCTATGGCATGGAGTGATACGACCCAACCTCACCCTTATGGGAAAGCCCGGATTGAATTGAGAACATGAAAAATCAGAATACAAACAACAGAACATTTCTTTGCTTATTACAACAATTTACATCAGAGTACATGAATATTTAGAGTATGAATAACTATTACATAGAAAAATATCAGAAATGTATAATACATGGCAGCAGAAAAATAATGTATAAATACAATGCATAGTGGAAAATAACCGCTGAACAACTAAAGAGATATACATATACATAGCTTTCCGAATATAGCCCCAGCTGTAATCCAGGATCGTGTGAAAAGAAATATCTGCGAAAACCGAAACTACTAGCTGCCCGTGTGGAAAATATGGGCACCCATAGTTTTGGTTAAAACAATAAAATCTGAGTTAGTCATGGGACTGGTGTGATAACTAAAACAGTTATTAAAACTTTATTTTAAATAAGGTAAATCAAGGGACCACGCCGCTAACGCGGAACTGGTTTACCCCCAAAAATACCAGTGCATAAAACAAACAGCGAAATGCTAAATAAAGAAAAATGAAGCTATTATAAGACACAAGTCCCATCACACAATGCAACGCAAGCCGAAGGATAAAGTTTTACCTTATAATAGCCAAATATGCTTGGTACGTTTTTAAAACAAATCTTTTATTATTATTATAAGTGAAGAAATCAACTTCAAATATAAATGTATCAATCATAGACAGCATGAGCGCCCAATCCCACTATGTCGCCATATATAGGTTTACAACTAAAACCGCAAAATGTCATATTCGAAGTTTGGATTTCCATACTGATGGTTTCTGATTTGAAAGATCTATCGCGTAGTGCAATACTCAACGGCTTATGTCCCATGCATGAGAAAACGCTGTAATGCACATCCGCACTATATCCATAAAACAAGTTACCACGGCTTACGTCCAAGCTTTGGAAAACACCGCTAACTCTGTCCATCAGGGAATTGGGGGGGTGTTCCCTATCCCTACTGGTGTGGAGCGACCACACCTAGTATCACCTCGGTCGACCGAATCAATGACAACCCATAGGATGTCTATCCTCATCTCTAACGTATACTGACCTAACCATCAGTTTACCACCATACCGGCATGTGAGTGTAATAACCCGAAAAATACGAGCCAATTTAAATTTTTTAAAATGGTTATTTCAAAGGAATTTGAACAATTGAAATAGAATAGTTCAATAAAATAGGGAATTAGAAATAGTGAGTCAGTTTGAAAATTTGAATTCAAATTTTGACTGACTGTGCAGGGTGGAAAATATAACGGATTTTAGCGAAACCAAAAATATTTAAATCTGTTAGTCAATGCCTTTCTAACGAATCTGAAAAATCGAAGTTTCATAACGGGAATCAAAAGTTATGGCCGAATGAATTTCAGAAGGGTCGGGATATAGAATATATAGCCCTGGAAAATTGATATTTTGTATACGACCTCGGAATTCGACGAAACCACTTTTGTTGGGTCCGGGATGTCAAACTATTGCTAGGTTTCAAATTTCATAATTTTTGAAGCTAGTATGTGAGAGTGGAAAAAGAAAATGTGATTGGTCAATTTCTGTTAAATTGGATCGACCATAAAATGGCCATTTTTCAAATGACCTCAGAATTCGACGAAACTAGTTTTGTTGCGACCGTAGCGTCAAAACATAGCTAGATTTATTTTTCTGTAATTTTTCGAATCAGTTTGTGGCCCTGCAAATTGAAATGTACGTTGAAAGTTAAAAATTTAATGTTTTATACTTTAATTTGAAAAACAACTGACTGTAACAGTCGAATTGGCCTACGAAACAAATCCCATTGTGTCGGGAATGGGGGTATTTAGCTAGGGGCGACAGTCGTTGGGTTTAAAAGGGAGTTCGTTTGAGAAAACACAATTTAAAATTTTAATATAGTCCTCAGCCAATCAGAATTTTCCTTTCATAAACTTTAAAAAAAAAAAAACCAAAATCAACGGCGAAACCCGTTCGACACCTCCGCCGCCGCCGCTACCGCCACCTACAGCCTTCGCCACCGCCACCATTCGAAGCGCCTCCTCCCCCTCGTCAGATCCGACCCCAGCATCGCCACCCTCGTCGCCTGTGCCGCCGGAATCGAAGCCAGGAAGTCATCGACTTCCCAGCGCCGCCGCCGCTCCGATCTGCCACCGCACCCCCTCAAACCACCAGCGCCGTGAAGTCCTCGCCGTCCTCTTCCACGTCAGTACCCCCGATCGTCCCCACGTGCCACTGATTTCGCGAAAACTGTAAACCTAGTTTTGAAGCTTCGTGAAAGTGAGTTTTTCTTTGATCTTTACACTTTGAAAAATCATATCTTTTTGGTGTATTGAGGAAATTCGATGAAACAGGAAATATCGGGACCGCAAGGAAGCTCTCTACCCAATAGAAGAAGCCGCGGATTTTTCTGACATCGTATCGATCTTTAGCACTCCGAAAACCAATGTGAGAAAACTAAATTAACGTGAAATTGAATGGAAAATGTCGTGTATAATTTATATTAGCGAGATATGAATTACATACGTGTTGTATACCTCATATACATACGTAGTGTAAGCTATATAAGCGAAGTATGAATTTTACATGCATAGAATAATTGATATATGTGTCGAAATGCAAGTGAAATTTATATATATACATATACATATACATATATATATATATATATATATATATATATATATATATATATACTCCCCTCGTCCACAAACCATGGACGATATTTATTGTTGTGAATTGGTGTGAAATATTGGATGAAAAATCCGAATGGTTAAATAATTGTTTGTGGTTGATATTGTTTGGTTGTGGTTGAAAAATACCCATTGGTGATTGAAATGAATTGGAAATATTTGTGGAAATAAAAATAAACATGCCGCCTGCATGCGAATTAGATGCATGAATCCCCATTGTCAAAAACCGCGAGGTTTTAAGGTAGAGTGAGGTGTCGTACTAGGGACGGTGCCGGTTTTAACTACCCTGCCGTTATGCTGCCGAAATTTTGAATAATCTTTGCGTGTTAGAATTATTTTCATATGTTGAAATTATTTTCATGCGTTGAAATTAAAGCCATATGTAGAAACTATATCCATGTGTGGAATGTTCATGTGTTGAAAAGTGTTGTGTGAAAATTAAATTCATTTGTGAATGAATGAAGTGTTTCAACAATAAAAATCACATTTTTATATATATATGAAGTATGGAAAATATTCGCCTTATATAAATAGTTTCAACAATAAAAATCCCATCTTTCTAATATGAACACATAAATAAAATGTCCATGTGTGGAAATACTCATTTGTTGAGAAGTGTGTGTAGTGGAAAAGTTCATGTGTTGAATAAAAAGATCGAACAATAAAAATTACATTTTTATTGAAACTATGAAGTGTTGAAATATTTATTTGTCGAATAAATATTTTAAATGATAAAAATATCATTTTTATCATATGTGTGATATGCTAAAGATATGCGGACGTTGAAATAAATATTTGTGAAAGAAATATTATATTTAACATGCATAGGAACTAAATAAAATAGTCATGTATTGAAATATATTTTAGTTCGCCAAAATTATCATCTTTAAAATGTGAAGTGTTAAAAATGGCCACTTGCTCAAATAAATGTGCATGAGTTGAAAAATACATTAATTAGCTAATGATATGATTTTAGCCTATGCATGCAACATTAGAATAAATGGTGTTTTTAAACAAAAATAAATCAAATATGAAATTGAATGGAAAATGATAAGTGTTAGAAATTGTATATATGTACATGCATATCTATTGAACAGGTTAAAGAAAAGGGGCTAGAGAAGAGAAATAAAATTTTGTGCCCGACAAATAAGTACACATTTACTGCTTTGTTTGGGTGATGATTTTATGAGCCTGTTGGCTAGCCGCTTGGCTAGCCGCTTGGCTTTTTCTTTTTCTTTGTTATATGAGACGCCCGTGTGGCTATTTGGGAATTTTCCCAGACCCTCCCGTACAAAGGAGGTTATGGCAAAAAAATTCGAAATTCAAAGGCGTTAGTGAAATAATTGAAGTGGGAACGATATAGGAATTTTTGAATGAACTAGATTTATATAAATATATAAATATAAATAGAATTAAAACGAAACGTGGCCGTGCAGTTCGTGTTTTGAAACCGTGATTTCAAACGACTAGTGCGGCAAATCCGACCATTGGATTTTCCCGAAACCGCAACCATTGGGTTCGCCTTGGAAATATCTTTCCAACGGCACCAATTTTGTGAAGATCCGACGGTTGGATTGTCTGGAATGTTTAATTCAAAACTGGAAAAAAAAACAGCGCCAGAAACAATTATATTTATATATATATAAATATAATTAAATTAAATCGAATAACGACGCTGTAGTTCGTAAATTGAAATCGTAACTTCAAATGGCTAGTGTGGAAGATCCGACCGTCGGATTTTCCCAAAACTGGAACCGTTGGATTCGTTTTGAAATGACCTTCCCAATGATGTAAACTTTGTAAAGATCCAACGGTTAGATTTTCAGGTATGTGTAAAACAAAATTTGTGAAAAGCAGCGCCAGTGCATCGACATGACCCGAAACGTCGTTTAATTAAATATGGCCGTTTTAAATTAAATAAAAATGGCGATATATCGTTATAAAATACTATAGACGATATAGAGTGGAAATAAACCAGTTTTGTTGTGTTTGCTTGATATGTGATGGTTAAATGTATTTGACATGAAAATTATAAGTAAATAACTGAAATGTGAATGTTGAATAGTTCAACCATGTGATTAATTGATTTGAAAATCTAAATATACGTGGGTTATTTGAAAAGGCCGAGTTTATCTCATTTCAAATAATCGATCGACGTTGAGAAGTCGAAGAGTCGAAGACGGCTGAAGACCGACGATCTCCACAATGGATGGATGGGCGCTACTGATGCTCGTGATTGGAGTAGCTACCATGAAGAAATTGAAGTAGTAGCCGTCCAAACATACTGTTGATTGTACGGATATGCGAGGAATTGGTGCCTCCGGTTTCGTTCAGACCCAGAACGGACTTGTAAATGGACTGTGTGTCTGACATTGGATTTTGTTCTGTGTTGATTGATATCTGTTAAATATATATCTGTTTGGCAGTGGAGAATTTATTCTCTTGCTTAACGCCCTTCTCTAAGATGTACGAGCTCAGAGGTTATACATTGACAGAAATCAGTCGCATGGAGTGGATTGCCTGTGTGGCACGCCTAAGTGGCATATGATCAAGGCTTTTGTTGCAAAGCAAAGTCTTGTGGTTGATGATCAAAGCATGGTTTGTGTGACGTAGCTTTGTGTATAATGTGAATTCGCGAGCCTCACACCCCGGTATGAGTCAAAAACGGGAGAAGGACCCAAGGAGTGCACGACGTTTCTTTCTAGCTATGGTGGTATCAGTGACCTCCCAGCCCTGACATTTGTATCTACTTTTCACCTGTGTGGTTGTTGGAATACGAGGCGCCTCGATATAGGTCTATAAGGACCGGGAAACGTGTGTTCAGGAATAACTAATCCTCAAAAGTAAGAGAGGACCGGCCTTGGAAGATCCAGGGGATTGCTGTGTGCGGTCCCGAGACATTTGCTAGAGTGTCTCAAATCGGAGAGGAGCTTGCCCCTTGCCTCGACTCATGAAGGAATCCAATTTCCAACACGAAATATGCGGATGCGATTGTATTACTAGTATCGCGACATAGTGGTATGGGTCATTTATGCCGCCTATGATTGATATTTATGATTGAAATCGCTTTTGAAACATATATACACTAGTAATAATATCAAGCACTTTTGTTTTATTCGTATGAAGCATTTTTGGCTATTATAAGGTAAAAACTCTATCCTCCGGCTTGCGTTGCATTGTGTGATGGGACCTGAGTCTTATAATGGCTTCATTTTATAAAAGGCATCGCGTTGATTTAATTATTTATTTTATTTCATGCACTAGCACTCATTGGAGTAAACCCGTTCCGCGAAAGTGGCGTGGTCCTTTGATTAGCCTTATTATTGTTGTTAATAAGTTGAGTAGATTTCTCATACCAGTCCCATGACTGACTCGTAGTTTGTTTCACCTTGCAAACTCGGGTGCCCTCATTTTCACACGGGCAGCCTAGTTACAGGTTTCTGACGCACCTTTTGGCCCATGGCGAGGCTTGACTACACTGTGCTGACTTGGATTTTCTCCGCCATTATTGTATCTATATTATGATTCCGCCATTGGCAATGTAGACTGATATTCCTTTTGTGTACTCTTTATGTATGATTCCGCCTCAGGCAATGGTGACTGATTATGTATCATTATGCACTAAGTTGTATCCTGTACTGTGCTTCTCTGATGTGATGATATCTATATGATTCCACTGTCATATATGTGTAAATTATTATATTTCCTGTTTATGCTATTATCTGTGATCTGCTAATGATGATTAATGTGTTATATTCCAATGATTATCCTTAACACCGTGTCATGGGGTTTTGGGATCGTCACAGTGAGGCTCATGAGTTAACGCTACACAAAGCTGTGCTATTTAAAGCCGTGCTTTGATCATCATCCACCAAGCTGTGCTTTTCAACAAAAGCTTGGATCACTGCAACTCAGCATGTCACACTGTCAATCCATACCGTACCACTAATTTCTGCAGATATATAACCTCTGAGCTCGTACGCCCCAGAGAAGGGTGTAAAGCAAGAGAATAAATTCTCCGCCACCAAATATTTATATATTTAGCAGAGATCAACGAATACAGTATAAAAGAATACAACGTCAGACATACCATCCATTTACAAGTCCGTTCTGGGTCTGAAAGAAACCGGAGGAACCTTATTCCTCATCCCATATGTCCAATACAAGAGAGAGGCCCTTGCATATCCGAACAATCAACAAGTACGTCCGGACGGCTACCACTGTAGCCCCTTCAAGGCAGCTACTCCAATCATGGGCATCAGTAGCAAGCCATCCATTCGATGTGAAGATCGTCGGTCTTACACCGTCTTCAATCTCTTTTACTTTTCGTCGTATCAATTATTCAAAATGGGTTAAACCTGGCCTTTCCGAATAACTCGTGTATCTTATAATCAAGTGTTATAACACCACATCATATGCCTCATTCCAATCAATAATATTCTTTTATTCAAATATTCTTTTCACTATTTAAACCAAATTAAAGTTTTCCAAACTAGTCGAGATTAGCGAACCTTACCGAAGTAACCATTTGTTTATTTTCCCAATCCCAACCTATTCATCCCATGGAGCAAAACTGGTAATACTCCATATCTAACACCATGGTGTTATCGGTAAAAATTATTTACCATTTCTCGTTCAAATCTAATTAAAGATTTAACTATCGCTTGGAGCAAAACTAGTGATACTCCATTCTCGATCATTTTCCCAAATTTGATAATTTAAATTATCGCATTCACGTTTCAATCTAATTAAAGATTCATTAAAACTACACTTAGTTTTAATCTTCCTAAAAATCATTACAAATGATTATTTAACTTTGGGAAATCAAACATGTCACATCGACCATCTACACCGTACCACTGATTTCTGCCAATATATAATCTCTGAGCTCGTACATCTCAGAGAAGGGTGTTAAGCAAGAGAATAAATTATGTGCTACCAAACAGATAAATATTTAGCAGAGATCAACGAATACAGTATAAAATACAATGTTAGGCATGAAATCCTATCTTTAACTTGGTTAAAGAACCAATGTCATTTAAAACGCAGTTCGTAATAAACCCAAAATCACATTCCATTAATTATGGAATATTCACAGAAAACAGATCAATATATATAACCGATATAAATTTTCGTGTCTGCCTAATAATATAAAGGGAATAACGACGAAGCCTTTTAAGTTCCATATATATTAACAATCTTCCTCCATAGAAGCTCATCTCGATTATTACCAAATCGAATTCCATTCAATTCCAATTTAATATATTAAATTAGAAATCTTTACTTTGGAAAATTCCATAAATTTTGATTAAAAGATTATAAATTCCAAATCATATTCTTCACTGTTAATTGGGTTAAAGAACAAGTGTTATTTAAAACACCGTTCACGATAAACCCAAAAATCCAATTCTATTATTTAAGTCCAATTAAATATTAATTAATTGGAAAACTTCATTAAATCTTAGTTTAAAGATTTATTCTTTTCTCAACTGGGTTTAAGAACAATGTTAATGAAGACACTGTTCATGACAAACCCAAAATCCAATTTGATATCAAATACAAGGCTCTAAATAGAAACTATATCGGCTTATATTCAATCTCAAATTCTGAAACCAACCAATATCGTATTGGGAATAACGATATATATATATATATATATATATATATCTTCCAAATTCCTCAACAATATCCGTATAATCATGGAATTCAATATCGAAATATTCCGAAGATTATTTCCATTCCAAATCCATTCCAATTTAATCATTGAAAATTCTGATTATTTCAAAACCATTTTCAAATCCAATTTATTTATTTCTAAAAATAACTAAATTATTATTCTAGTTAATAACTAGTTAATAACTAGTTCATTTCGATGAAAATATATTTTTATCTTTTCAAAATAGGAATTTTTCATCCAAAATCTTTCCAAATCATTTATTATGATTTTACATAATTTTTCCATATTTTTAATAATTTTATTATCTCCTGTACAGTCAGTTTCCAATAACAGCCACCAAACTGCATTCACAACGACCTTTTCTGAAATTGATCTGGACATTTCTCCAAATCCAACCGTTAGATTTCAAATCTCTTATATTCATTGGAAATCTCTTTTTGATACGAACCCAATGGTTCTAGTTTAAGGAGAATCCGACGGTCGGATCTCCCGTAACATCAATTTGAAGTTAATTGTCGAAATTCGCGAACAATCGCTGCGCGGTGCATTCCATTCAGGCCATTATAAT
>JASFAX010007630.1:0-21466 GCA_030737875.1 Allium sativum | reverse complement strand
CATACGAATATAAATACATTTATGCATATGCAATATGAAGTGACTGAGCCGATCTAAAACCTAGATTGTGTGTGTATATGCAACCACGAGCAACCACTAGCAATCACTTGCAACCACTTGCAACCATCATCCATAACATGTTTCAATTACATGTTTTCATCCAAAGGGTTTCTTCCTAAAAGATAAGGTCGAGGAGATATACCTAAAAAGATAGATAAAAGCGCAACTTAAGGAAAAAGAAAGATCAAAGATGTACCCTTGAAAAGAAAAGGGTAGGCTTCGCGTATTCTAGCTTCAGTTTCCCAAGTTGCGTCGCCTTCGGCGTTGCTCCACTGAACTTTGACGAGCTTGACTTCGCGGTTGCGTAGCTTCTTCACTTCCGTTCCTAACACTACAAGAAAAACCGAGATTAGCGACAGATTTTTAGCAACGGAAATTTCCATCGCTAATTCGCGGCGGATTTCTGTGGGCTTTGTAAGAGAAAATATTTTGGATTTTATATGTCATCTTATTATTAATTATTACCGTCGAATACTAATTCTGTCGCTAAATCAATGGAAATTGCAGCTCTTTACCGTCATATAATATTTGACGTTAAATTTTGTTGCTAATAGTGTCGGATTACCGTTGACATAATTTTGAAGCTATTTTCCTACAGTTTTCCAAGAGATTTGAAACGAACTTTTATATTTTTTATTTATTAAATGTTTTAAATTTGTGTTATTACCTAGTAATTAATTAGTAAATTTAAATTTTAAATAATTAATGTTAATAATACATTAGTAATTAATAATAAATAATAACTATTAGAAATAAATAAAATTCAATAGTTATTGCTGATTCTTTTTAAAAAAAATTAATGCTGATTAATTATTAATTATTATATAATGGTTATAAAATATTTGTTTTAACTGATGCGAACTTTACAATGATCATAAAATGTCTGTTGTGATAAATGGATGTTATCAATTTTCGAAAATCAAAAATTAATAATTATTTTTAAAATTAGTATTGATTATTTCTTAATATTTAATAATTAATCATTAATATTTAAGATATAATAAATTTTAATTGTAATGGTATGTAAAATATATTTAAGATTTTTAGTGTAAGGTTTAACTATGTAACACCACTTAAATTGTAATATAACTATTTAAAATATTTATACTATTAAATTAAATTAATTTTATATTAAACTATTACAATTGGCTTAAGAGTTGTAACATGGGATTAAGAGTTTTAAGGACTAATATAAAACCGTAGGGGCAAATTGGGAATTGGCCATCAGAACCCTAGCTGGGTAGATAAAAAGAAAAGCCAGCCGACCCTATCATTTTCCATTTTTTTTATCACGTTCAGAATGAATGAAACCAACAATGGCCGAAAACCCTAAAAATCCAATTGGGACGAAATCTATGAAGATCGATCATCTTGCATCAAAGCAAAGATGGATTCGTGAGGGATAAGGTTTCTAGAGGGGAAGCGGCAGCAGATCTGAGGAGTTCGAAAGCCAAAATCGAGATCTAGAATATAAAAATCGAGAATAAAAATCATGGTGAGTGTATTTCTATTTATTTGGTAATTAAATCCTTTCATAGGCAGCCGATTCACCTATATGTTTTACTGTATGATTGTTATAAACAAGTATACGTGTTAGATGTGTGATCATGTGTTTTTTTGGCTGTTTTGTGAGTGGATGCTATATGAAATCTGAATAATAAGTTATGATAGTGATAAATGCTTGTATCGATTGCTTGTTGGGTAGTATGCGGGAAAATGATCAATACAACCTGATAGAAAACCGTATGTAAGAATTAATATGGTTAATGTCAATTGAACACCTGGTGACTTAAGATATATAACCATTACTGTATTGAGCGTAGTATGCGGGAAAATGATCAATACAATCTGATAGAAAACCGTATGTAAGAATTAATATGGTTAATGTCATTTGAACACCTAGTGACTTAAAATATATAACCATTACCGTATCTGTCAATACAAGTTTGGACCCCTGGTTTGTCTTTGAGTGATGTGCTATTGAATGATAGTATGCTTTGGCTATTTTATATATGATTTGCTGCATACAATTTTGGTTGGCCTCAGATATAAGTCTAGTTGGCTTATTACTCCTACAAATCTGAGGTATAAGATTTAATTGATGACACTTGACTGTTAGGTGTAAATTGGGTTGTGTATGTTAATGCTTGTGTGGGTATTCATGTCGGTATTGGGGAATGGATACAAGGGGAACAAGGAAGGGTGAATATACACATCAGATTTACACAAATTTAGACAGAGTTTGTGTAAATGTGCTCTTGTTATTCATTAGAAATGTGCATCGGATCTCTGTGTGTGTGCGTATACATACATACATACATACATACATACATACATATATATATATATATATATATATATATATATATATATATATGAAAACCAGGAAAAATGTTAGTTAATAATAATGTTGACTGTATGTTATCAACAGATGGGATACATATATACATCCAGATTGGGTTTTAGACAGTTTAAAGTATGGGTGATTTGTTTGATGAATACATGAACTGGGTACATCTGTTCATACATTTTTAATGTGTTGTGGAGTAATTTGCTTAAGACGGTATGATACAATAAAAATGGTACACTGAGTAATATATATTGTAAGTTTAAATCTGGGTTTAAACAGTTAGGTTTATTGCATATTATATTGTGGATACATGATCTTTTGTATCTGTTTAGGTAATTTCATACATATGCATGTTTTATGATTGATATGTGCATTTCTTAGTAGTACATAAAAACTGCTATATGTATGTTTACTATATGTTTGTGTGCTAAAACAGTTGTGCATATTTTGGTCTTATTAATTGGTTGTTATACTTGTGTTAACAGCAGCGCCGGCCCTGGGGCAGTGCGAACAGGGCCATCGCACAGGGCAGAATTCCGACGGAGGGCATTAAAAAAAGAACTAAGCAAAAGAAAAAAAAAGTCGTGAATTCCATGAGGATTTGAAATAAAAAAGCAATGGAGGAAGATTTCGCATAAGCACAAAGAAGAAACGAATCTCGAAGAAGGCGTAGATGTAACTAGAATTTGGGGATCTCAGATCTGAAATAGGTAACCCTAATTTTATAAAATATCCTAATTAGTTTAATTTTTGGTTGGTGGCTAGAACCCTAAATGTTACGGTCGACAGCATTATGTATGATAAAATCATACACAACTAGATATTGGTCGTTGCTATATACAGTTTAAGGCTGAATGCACAGACTCCCTTCCTATTCTCACTACTGTGATTTCTCAAACTAAATTGTTATGAGGCAATGGGTTTAATTTTCGTTTGTATTTATTTTTTCTTCTTGGGTTCTTTTGCTGCTCTTCAAGATTTTGATAGTATTTATATCCTTTCCTTATGCTGCTTTTTACTAGTTTTGTCTACTCTGTAATGATTGTTGATCAATGACTAGTTTTGCAAAAGCAAGCGAATGTTATTGCATGACCTTTAATGATTTGGATACAGGTTACCTTTGTTATTTTTTGTGCATTTCAGCATAATTTAGTTCATATTTCGGAGTTGTAAGGGACAATGACCAGTGAGTTCACATAATATGATTGTTCGTATGTAAGAGTTATTGATGGATGAAACATAGCATTTGAATTAACATCGTTACATCATATTGGAAAGCTAGTATTGCGTTATTGACGATGGGTCTATAATTTTTTCTCTTTCTTTATTTTTCCACTTTTTGTTTATAAGTTAGATGAATAAAGTGTTGTAACAAATACATAAGTTTTAGTTTTAGTAGTCGAAATAGCTCAACTCTTGTATGTAAAAGTTCTCAGCTTAGACTTATTATTTATGATTTTTGTACTATAACCACGCTATTTTTATTTATCTGGTTTGCGTTGTTAACCCTTAATGGTAGTATTGGATTTTTTTTTGATATTTACTTTGCTTTACAATATTAATATTATTTAGCATCATTGTGCAAAATTTTACATAAGGGCACCATTTAGTAAATCGCACAGGGCATCATAAATCACAGGACTGACTGTGGTTAATAGTACAATTCATCAAGTTTGAGGATTTGCTGAGTTTATGTTAACCTGAACACCACTATAACACGCATTGTTAATACTCAGTATAAACCGAGTATAGAATTACCTATCTATAACTGTTTGATGATGCATAACCAGTTGTGTGTGTGTGTGTATATATATACATTTGTTTATACATATTAGTATATATGCCCTGGTCTGTTATGTATATATATTTGCTTAAGCAGTAATATATTTGGGTTGTTTGAAGAACACATAACCTATTATGTTATGGTTTGGACAGTTTAATATAAATGCACTTTGTTTGAGTAACACCTGACCTTATATTTATATTGACCTGAATACATAACTTAATGGCGTTGCGTCAATGCCCAGTGTTCTTTAGAAGAGTGTTTGCCCCAAATCAACTAGGCATTTAGCAGGTGTGTTTTTCTTCAATTCTTTCATTGTTGATTTAGATCTTTGTATCATTGTTTAAATTTATTCTCATGATACTGATTTGCTGGCATTTAACAATTACCTACCTGTTTCCTTAATTATGCTCATCTCAATATACAGTAACCGTGCTATTTTCCGTATTCAGTCTTCTGTTATTCTTCAGGTAATTTGAGCTTCAACCACCCTCATATAAAGGTTTAAATGGGCAGCAACACGTGTTTATAGTGCAACAAATACAAGAATATTCTTCACTACGAAGCAGCTGAAACACAAATGAAGCAAATGATACCTTTTCAGTACGAGTTTCTTTGTCAATTGAGATTTGAGTTACATGGTTAGTGATTGGAGTGACATTTTGTTTAGTAAGATCTAAAATGTATAATTTAGTTGTTAATAAATCCAGTGTTTTGTAGGAGTTCATGACTATGTTTCATAGATTTGTAATATAGTTGCATTCAAACTGGGCTTGGAGCTGTTTGTTTTTATTTGGATGTTTCACTATATTTTTTAATGTCTGGTGCATGATATCAGCTGTATAATCACATTTTCTTATGCAGCAGGTATAAGATTGAAAATATTCATAGTTTAACATATTTTCAGTTTTGGTCACATTAATTTATACACGTCGATCGGACGTGTCTTCGTACTGATATATATACATACATATATATATATATATATATATATGTATGTATATATGTATATATCAGAAGGGGAATAGCAGCGGATTACCAACAAAAAAGGGAGGTTAAGTTAACCTTAATTTAATTTTTGTCGCTAATTCCTTGGTAATTAGTAAGGATTTACCAACGTCTTTTATAAATAATATTTTATTATAAATTAATTATCCGTCCGTAAATAGTTGGTATATAAATTAAAATAAAATTAATAAATAAAATTTATTTTTATTATAAAATTAGTAAAATGACAGAAAAATGTCGGAAAACTCATGCTAAAATCCCTCGCAAAATTTGACACAAATACCGTCATGGTTTTTACCGACCAAACAGTTATGTGGGAAATCCGTCGCTAATGTCTGTTTAGCGACGGATTAGAAGCGGATTTTGCCGCTGCTATTTGCTGTTTTTCTTGTAGTGTAATATGCGGGTTGGAACTTTCCTCACGGTTGCTTCGCGTTCCACTTCAGCTTCTTCTAGGATATTTGGCTCTACCACTTCAGCAGATTCATGTAGACATTTTCGGAGATGTGAAACGTAAAAGACATTGTGGACTCCGGCCAATTTTTCGGGTAGCTCTAATCTATAGGCCATTTTCCCAATTTTCTCGATGATAGGCAATGGCCCTACGAACCTTGGTGCTAGCTTCCCTGTGGTTCCAAAACGAACAACGTTCCTTAGTGGAGATACCTTAAGAAAAACTTTATCCCCAACCTCAAATTCAAGGTCGGTCCTCCTCTTGTCGGCGTAGGACTTTTGTCTGTCTTGGGCCGTCTTCATCCTTCTTCGTATTAAGTCTACTTTCTCTGAAGTCTCTCGGATCATATCTGGTCCAAGTATGAGCTTATCAGTAGACTCCCACCAACAAGTGGGTGATCGGCACGGTCTTCCATATAAGGCTTCGAAGGGCGCCATTCCGATGGTTGCTTGGTAGATGTTGTTGTAGGCAAATTCCACCAAAGGAAGATGGTCTTCCCATGTCCCTCCGAAGTCAAGGACGCACAGTCTTAAAATGTCCTCCAAAACTCTGTTCACTCTTTCTGTCCGGCCGTCGGTTTGGGGATGATAGGCTGTGCTCAAGCATAACTGTGTGCCTACCGCTTCTTGCAGACTCCGCCAAAACTCACTTGTGAAGATAGGGTCTCGGTCACTAACAATGCTAGAGGGTATTCCATGGAGTCGGACAATTTCCTTGAGGTAAAGAGATGCTAGGGATGAGGCAGTTCTTTTACTTTTGACAGGTAAAAAGTGGGCACTTTTAGTAAGCCTATCCACTATTACCCAAATGCTAGTGTTGCCTCTCCTAGACCTAGGCAGCCCATCAATGAAGTCCATTGAGATGCTATCCCACTTCCACTGCGGGACCTCTAGAGTATGGAGCAGACCGCCAGGCTTTTTCTGTTCTGCCTTAACTTGTTGGCATACCATACACTTAGAAACGAAATCTGCCACGTCCTTCTTCATGCCGTTCCAAAAGAAAGTCCTCTTTATGTCCTTGTACATTTTATCCCCGCCCGGATGTATCGTCATCTTGGAGTGGTGTGCTTCCTCGAGAACCTTCTTTACTAAATCCCTTGTTTGTGGGACGCATAGTCTTCCGTCTCGCCTTAGCCAACCCTTATCGTCGATGGAGTATCTGTTGAGGTGACTTGAAGTCTCACCCCTAATTAGCCTATCAATCGTCTCCACAAGCTGAGGGTCTCCGCGTTGTGTTGTCCCTATTGAGTCCACTAAAGTCGGGCGTACTTCGAGAGATGCTAGCAAGCCCGGTACAAAATCGGAGGAGGGCCTAAAGTCAAAACTGGCTATAAACTCTAGGCTTTTTCTTTCAACAAACAGCGGGCTTAGGGTCAGTTTCTTTCGGCTCAATGCGTCTGTCACTACGTTGCCTTTGCCCGGAGTGTAGGAGATCTCAAAATCGTACGAGGCAAGAAACTCCATCCATCTCTGTTGCCTCAAGTTAAGATCTTTCTGTGAGAAAATATATTTTAACGATTTATGGTCAGTGTAAAGTTCGAACTTCTCACCTAGGAGATAGTGTCGCCAAGACTTGAGTGCAAAGACGATGGCAGCTAACTCAAGATCGTGGGTCGGGTAGTTCTTTTCATGAACTTTCAATTGCCTCCCGCCATAAGCTACTACCCTTCCTTCTTGCATTAAGACGGCGCCTAGCCCTGTCCCACATGCATCTGTATAAACTGTAAACATCTTGCTTCCATCGGGCAACGTTAAAACTGGGGCTGTTGTAAGAGCCCTTTTCAGTCGTTGGAAAGCAAACTCGCAATCCAAGTCCCAATTGAACACTAAATTCTTCTTGGTCAACTTTGTGAGCGGAGCTGATATCTTTGCAAAGTCTCTGATGAATTTCCGATAGAAGCCTGCTAGCCCGAGAAAGCTTCAGACCTCAGTTGCGTTTCTTGGTGTCTTCCAATCCTGTACCGCTACTACCTTAGCCGGGTCTACTGCTAACCCTTCTTTGGATACTATGTGCCCAAGAAATCTTACTTCCTCTCTCCAAAAGTGGCATTTGGAGAATTTGGCTTTTAGCTGATGGATTCGCAGAGTTTCCATAATTGCCCTTAAGTGCTGAGCATGTTCCTCTTCACTCTTTGAGAAGATAAGAATATCGTCTACGAAGACCACTACGAACTTGTTGAGGAATTCTCTGAACACCCTACTCATCAAGTCCACGAAATAAGCAGGTGCGTTTGTCAAGCCAAAAGGCATGACAAGCCATTCAAAGAAGCCGTCTGGGGTTCTGAATGCCATTTTATCGATGCTATCTTCAGCCACCCTTAGTTGATGAAACCCGGTCGCTAAATTGAGTTGGGAGAAAACAGACGCTCCTACAAGCTGATCAAACAGATCGTCAATTCTAGGGAGAGGGTGCCTATTCTTTTTCGTTAGCTTGTTGAGCTCCCTATAGTCAACACATAGACGGAGTGAACCATCCGCCTTTGTAGCGAACACCACTGGAGCGCCCCATTCTGAAATGCTACTTCTAATGAACCCCTTCTCTAGAAGCTCTTTAATCTGTTTACTGAGCTCCTTTCTTTCCCGTGGAGCCATGTCTCTAACGGGCAACGCAACGGGCTTTGCATTATCTAAAAGATATATGCGGAAGTCTATCTCCCGCTTCGGAGGCAAGCCCTTCACCTCTTCGAAGACATCCGGATATTCCCGGACCACTCTAACCGATTGCAAACTTTCAACAGAGGCATCTAGCGATTCAAGATAACTAAGCATAACCGCGTACGAGGGATTACAAGTAATTTCCAAAGTGTTACCGAGCTGGGTCAGGAGCCTAACAACCCTTTTCTCACAATCAAGGATGGCCTCATTACTGGACAGCCAATCCATGCCCAAAATCAAACCATATCCCTAAAAGCCCAAAACAAAGGCACTACATTTAAATTCTACGCTTAGAATAGAAATTTTCAATCCCACACAGATCATAGACAAATGAGCTGGGCCCCCAATTTGATTTGAAACAATTAAGGGGTCCTCTACCATACTAGTTTCTAGGTGCAGAGATTCTACTAAAGCATACGAGATAAAGGAGTGTGATGCGCCAGAATCAAATAAAGTACGAACTGGGTGATCATAAAGATAAACTACACTTTCTACAAAAGTATTTATACCTCGCTGTTGCAGAGGTGGCGCCTCTAGCACATGAACCTGTGCCCCTGAGGTGGATCCAGCCCTCTTCCCCTGTCCTCGTTTCTTTGGGCAATCCTTAGCCATGTGGCCTGTCTCACCGCAAGAAAAGCACCCGCCATTCATCTTGGCCTTCTTTTTCCGGCAATCTTTCACTAAGTGCCCCACTTTGCCACAAAAATTACACTTCCTTTTCTCTTTGTTGTCTTTCCCGCCCTTTTTAAAGTCTGTCTTCTTAGGCTGTAAACCCTCTTTCTTCCCTTGAGAGCTTTATGCCTTTGTCTCCTTCTTGCCCTTATCCTCTTCGTTCAGCAATGCCATCTGCACCAACCTTTCATACGTAGCTCCCATGGGTATCTGGGTCATGGCCAAACTGTGTAATGGCTCATTCAATCCTTTGACAAAACGGAGAGCCTTCTTGTGCGGAGTGTTGACTAGGTCCAGTCCGAACCTAGCCAGCTGATCGAACTGGTTAACAAACTCTTTGACTGTCATATTCCCTTGCTTAAGAAATAAGAATTTTTCCAACTGAAGACTCCTTTCAGCTTCTGAGAGAAATTTAGCCTCAAACCTTGCCCTAAAGTCCTCCCATGTTTCCACTGGTCTTTCTGCATTAGTGACTTCCCACCTATATGAAGCCTCGCCCTTTAGTAGCCACACTGTTAGTTGTACTTTCTGCCTATCTTCTACCTCAAAGATGACGAATAAGTCCTCGGTTTCTTTCAGCCAATTTCTAGCTGCCACGAAGGACTCAGTTCCATGAAAATTCTTTCCTCCCATAGCTTTAAAATCTTTACATATCTTAGCAAAAGTGTTTCCCCGCGGAGGAAGTGGAGGAAGAGGTGTTGCTGCAGCTGGATGATTTCCTGCAGCTGGGGGAGCAGGAACGGTAGGACCTGGCTGATTGGCCCTTGCTTCTAAGAATCGTCTAAACCAACCGGGTATTGGTACACCTTCTGGCAAGTTAAGTTCTTCGGACATGCTGAAACAAAAAGGATAGATTCAAAACAAAGGATAAGAGATAGTACCTATGGCTTTGGGGGACTTTGCCTTTTTAAAATAAAATAATATATTATCTTTTAAAAATGCTTCTTTAAATTTTCTTTTGAAAATAACTTTTCAAAATTTTTTATCTTATCTGGTAAACCTATGCTCTGATACCAAGTGAAACACCCTACCTCCGTTAGGGTCACTCTCAAAGGGAATGCCCTAATTTTGGTGGAGGTTTATAAGTATAAGTCACAGATATACAAGACAGATATAAGAACACATATTTTTGAATAGCGGAAAACAACAACTTTTATTTCATTAAAATACGTGTTACACAAACCATGCCATAATTGTCTTACAATTCTTCCAAAAACATAACATCTTCAAAACTGTCTTGATTACATTATTTAAAGAAGCATGAAGAAAACATAAATAAACTGCAAAAGTCCCATAATTGCTGCCCAAGCCATAGTCCAAAACGGAAAAGATCCAAGCAATACATTCTTTCTCTTCAAGCTGGATGTGAAAACTGGTCAAGCTGCGGTATTACCTCCCTGTGGACCAGGGGGGAAACGAAAAAAAAGTAGAGCCAGACATATGCCTGAGTAAGTCTAGGACTATTCAGTCTATGAATAAAGAACTGGGTATGACAAGTATAAACTGGAAATGGGAAAGTACTATAAACTAAGTTAAGTTGTTTAGGGTCGAATACACTATCGTACCCCATATTAATCTATGTACCCATATAAACTAGTTCCCAACAGGCACCCATAATCAGGGTGAAGTGATCCATTTCCGATGATCGGCTCCTACTCGCATAGTTACATGTGTCTTACGGCCCCCGATGTTATAGTTACCTATGCTGGTCCCACCATAGGGTGTATCAAGTCCTGTGGTGGCGGCCCGACACAATCCTAGAATGCAC
Organism: Allium sativum; assembly: GCA_030737875.1. NCBI lineage: Eukaryota > Viridiplantae > Streptophyta > Magnoliopsida > Asparagales > Amaryllidaceae > Allium > Allium sativum. Next base: position 10,717 of record JASFAX010007630.1, on the reverse strand, counting down.
AGGTATGCTACTGGTGACCAGTGTCTTATTTTTCTGCGCCGGAGTGTGTGCACGCCAGCACCCCGTTAGAACCTACACTGCTGCACCACCACCGTCGATTTGACCTCTTACAGTCAGCCCAGTAATCGCGCCCCACCCTGCCTAGTTTAGGGTATCCTGATACACCTTGTAGGGTTACTGCTGAAAAGGGTCCCCCGCTACTAGTTTTTCTATTTCTAGCCAACATGCTAAGTTGGTTTAGTGTTTTGTAAACCTAACCCCCAAATCAGTCTGTATAGTTTAGCATGTTCCATTTTGATTAAGTATTAATTCAATTTACTTAATCCTATCAATCCTGACTCAGCCTTAACTGTCTTATTAAAGCCTTGACCTCTCACATTAGACAGGTATTGTTGTGGCTGCCTGTTGCCTGTTGGGTCCGGGCAGCCTTACGCCACAACTCAGTCTAACCTCGGGTCCTTATTGGGCTCCGTGTTTAACCACCTACATGGGATAGGTATTGTTGTGACTACTGGACAGCCGGGCGGTTCCGGGCAGGTTTACATCACAACTCAATCCAACCTCGGGTTAAACACATCGTATTTTCTATATTTACATATTTTGTCTCTTTCCTTTTTATATGTAAATATTTGCGGCCCATTATTCCAGTCCATCTTTATTGGTTTAAAATTTATTTATGCCACTTGATTATTTTTCAAGGTTGTTGGCATGCATCAAACATGCCACACATATGTTCTATGTTTTAACCCCGTCGTCATTACCCCCGTTTTTATACGTTCACTAAAATATAACATATGTTGGGTTTAACATTTAAACCCAACTTAGCCACATGAAAGAGGGGAGGCTTATAACATGGTGTTTATATATTCTAAGTGACATAAAAGGGGAGTGTGAACGCATGAACTTGCAACACAACGATCTAATTAACATGAATTAGGCATATGTGAACTTGCATTGTAACAGCATGTAATCATGACATAAACAATACTTAAACATGAATCATTCTATTCATATAATCATGGCATAAACAATACTTAAACATGAATCATTTTATTCATATAAACTTGCAATTGAAAATCTAACTTAATTGTGTCACATATATCACCATATGGTTTTGATAACAACTTAGGCCTAAAACATGTTTTCAACTAGGCATAATACCAAACATAGTTTAGTCATGTTCATAAAAATGCTTACTTTTGTTTTCTAATACAAAAGTATGATTTGCCAATTCCAACATAGATTCATATAAACCATAGTACTTAGTCGAGTCTAATTACACTCTAAAAGTGATCATAAAAGTATGTACATCATATTGGCATAATAGTGAATCATACACTTGCATTGAATCCCAAATAAAACACCACAACATATGGTTGTCAACATAAATCATACACTTGTATGAATCCCAAATAAAATACCACAACATATGGTTATTAACATGAATCATGTACTTGCATGAATCCCAAATAAGATACCACAACATATGGTTGTCAACATAAATCACATACTTGCGAATATCCAATCGTATACCATAACATTTCCAAATCGTTTAGAATCACAATAACATACAAATATAGATTATTATCGCCGCAATTCCATTTCTCATTTTACACAAATCAAACACAATTAATTATTCACATCGGAATAGCACTCTACTTACAACGTATGACGAATCTTCAATTCAGGAATCTGAATTCTGAATTTGGAGATGCTATCCTTTGTTGTAAGCGTTGCTTTGATTTAATTAACGTTGCTTTAAGCTTTCGATTTATCTCCTAACTGTCTCTCAATTTCTGACGGCTATCTCTAGTCTCTCCTCAGCAGCATGACGGTCTCATCTCCATTTTGTTTATGTGAATTAGGGTGAGTCTTAGGTCCTTTTTATAGAGTTTGTGAGTTGATTTAGACCGTCGATGGAGCTTGGTTTAATAATAGCCGTTCGTTTGAAGGAGAGACCAACCAGGAGCTGACACCTAGCCCTAGTGACAAGGCAAGGCTCAGAAAATCGACCAAACACAGACCAGGCCAGCCAGGGGGGTTGGGTTCGACCTGGCTCAGGGGCCAGGTCGACATGCCAGTCGACACCGTGTCGACTTGGCAGTCGACACGGGTGACCCAGGTCGACTACCCAATCGACCTGGTTAGCCCCAGGTCGACTGCCAAGTCGACCTGGGTGCCTTGGGCGGGAAAATTCCCGCCCTGGCCAATTGGGCCCGATTTTAAATTTTGAATTAGTTTTTCTGGGCTGTTTTGGTCTTTTTGAATTTTAAACTGAATTCTGAAACTTCCGGAGGCCATATCTTCTTCATACGGAGTCTGTTTTACGCAAACTCGGATTCTATCTCAAGCAGAATTCCGAGACGAACGCAATAGCGTATCCCGTTTCCCTTAATTCTTTGATTTGAAATTAGTTATACCTTAATTTGTGAATTTCACTGTTATAGAACACACGGGGTGTTACAATTTTGTGAAGTGAACATTATGGCCGGTCCATAAGCATGGATCGGACATGCTTGAAGTTGTTCTATCAAATGGCTTGCGAGTGACACGTGGCATGGATCGGATGGTCAATAAACATGCTTACGCACACATTATTTACAAGTTTGCCGCTCCCTTTGAATTTCACCAATAAATACCCCGCCATTTCATACATTCAAGGGATATGAATTCTCCGACAACGAAGTGCTGCCATTTTCATTCTCTAACATCTTAAAGCATCTCAAACTCCATTAAAGCTCTCCCAAACAAGATCAAAGCTTCTTCATCATCATCAATCCATTCTAGAAAACATCAAAGTTCATCATCGATCATGATGAACGAAGACTCACTTCTATAATAGTCGATACTTATGAGAATTGATCGTTTCTACTTTGGAAATAGAAAGAGATCGAAGAAGACAGAGAATTTGTAGAGAAGAAAGAGAAATTCATTGTAAAAAGAAAATGTGTAAAGTAAAAGAGATTGTGTACCTTGTAATGATGCAAATCGTAATGAAATCCGCCATTAAAGTGGACATAGGCCCAAATCTAAGGCCGAACCACTATAAACACTCTCTCCTTTAATTTTGCCTACACTTATTTTTCTCTTAACCTTGTTTTGATCATTTGTGAAGTATTGAAATACCCTTGGGGTGTTAGTGCCATTTTTTGCATTGACAATTTCCAAACACTCAAATCTATCGATAATAATTTCTTATTATCGTTCTAATTCAAATAGAATTATTATTAAACTTCAAATCAATTTAATTTCATATTAAATTCAAGATTTAGAATTTCAAGTTCATTCAATATTCAAATCCTCGTATAATTTTAATCAAAGTCATTAAATTTCAAATTCATTCGCTTTAATATTTAGATTTTTTAAATATTCAAGTTCCAAAATTTTGGATTGTTACACAAAACTAAGGTCGATAATATACAAATTCTTCGCTACAAGGGCCAAAGGCCCAAAAAGCACAATCAAAACACCACACTCATATGTTGTTACATGTCCTACACTATGTGGATTCATTTTAGCAATTTTAGCATAATATTCTCATAAGTCAAAATATGGTTTTGTTCAATCATCTTATATTCGTTCAGTTGCCTAGCTCAATGCTTTTCAGGCTTTAATGCAACCGATTTTAACAAATAGTTATTCCTCCATTAAGATCGGCATTGTTCCAGCTACATCGTTCAAATATGTTTCTCACGAAAGGCACGATCTTCTAAACCAAAAAAGCAGATGTGGATTGCTTATGATTGAAGTTAGTTGTTGGGTTCACGCAAGTATAGTCGCTTGGATATCTTTTAATAACTCATCAATCGGATTGTGATTTTTTATAATCTATTGTATGTATTCTCGAAGGATTTGAATCAACACTGAAAATGGCAATGTATTTTTCTTTGTTTGACCTGACTGGATTAAACAAAATTGCATGTAAAGTTGACCATTCGTATTATGAACATTAGATAACGAGAATATTTCATCATAGAATTGCAAGTTTGCAACGACGGGTCTAACAAAAATTTGTACATTACACAAATCATCATCCAACGGTATTTTCATGTCCGGGTCGTCACTAATGCATTGTCTTCACCTCCAAAATCATAATTTAAAGGAGACTTATTTACATGCATGTTGTCGATCCATGTTGTATTGTTCTCCAGTATGCTTATAACAGTTTATGGTTGTCTAGTTCTGCATTAACATCTTCATCTATGTCCATATCGACACTTGATTCATTTGGTTGCATTTTCGATTGTGTATCGGTAGCATGTGCCGCAAAACTGGAATATGAAATATGACATTTTTAATAGGGTTGTGTAATGTATGTACAATACAATTCACTAACATTATCAGACGTAACTTATTTTTGGCTCATATGGTATAATCCAGAGGGTGTGGGTTGCATTGGACAAGGCCTCTGACTAGTAGATGGTCTAGCATTATTTTGTGTCAGATGACACTATGGAATGTAGTTATACAAGAAAAGAAAATTTGCTTCCAAGTATGACATGTTGAACATTATGCCATGTAGATAAGAGTATCAATTATGAGTTACATTCGACTTATACGTGTAATATTATCCTGCCTCGGATATAGATAATTAAATTGTGAATATTGTTGAAAATTCATAAACGGGGATAAACAAAAAAAAACATTGTTGCTTGTATTGCGTTGCGTTCATATGATTATCATTACATGTAGAAAAAGAGATTGTTTGCAAAAGATAGTTATGTACAAGTGACGCTACGGAAGAAGCAACAAATTGTTCTGCCAACAACCTTCCATCTTTCACAGCGAACAACACTATGAATTTAGAGGCGGTGGAAAGTATTAATTTAACATCGTTGTCATATACTATTTTAATTGCTTTAGATCCAGAATCGGCTGGCCAATTGCAAACTAAATAAATGTTAAACTCCTCCGATTTGATCTTAGTTGTTTTGTAAACCGACGCTTCTAATTGTTTGAAGTAGGATCTTTTACGAACCTTCGATAGTTTGTAAGATCCACCATTATACTTCACGGTTTACACACTTGATTATCAATAATCAATTCACCGCCATAATATCGTATAGCTGCACTAAAATTAGGAGATGATCTATATTTGATATGACAATTATCATTACTCGAGTATAATATACAAATCTAGAAGAAACTAGGCTTTGCAAAATCATAGTTTTGTTGATCTACACTAAGAGGATATTGTCATTCTTGAAGTACATCCGCTAAAACAATTGTTTTTAAGGTAATTAATTATAGATTCTTTTGGTTTTGGAATTAAATGAAGGAATATGTTATTTGAAAATAAATGAAGGAATATGAGTTACCTAAAAATAAAATGAATTTGAGGCGCAATTTGAAATTGCGTCCACTAGCACAATTCCCAATTACCCCTCAGCGCATCTAGTTTTTAACGTAGAGCGAACGCTGAAATTGTGCCTTCGTTATTTATTTAAAAAAAAAAATAACACAACCTGAAACAGTGTCAATAGACATGCCATCATAAAGGAAGTGTATTAGCACAATTTCAAATTGCACAAGTATGTTTTTAGCTTGTTCAATACTGAATTGGACAAAACAAGACTAAGAATGTAAATAATTTTGAAATAGAGCTAAATATGTAATTAATTTTGTAAACCAAGAATAAAATAAGCAAAAAATCCAAAAAAATGAAGAATGGATAAACAGTCGATTCCGAAAATGGATTAGAAATATGATTAAAAATGATTTATATTTCAGAAATAGTAAAATACTGGTAAGAACAAACTTTATAAAAAAAATTAGCATCAAGGATATGCTCTTCAAAATTTAGCCTTAAAGACAACATCAAATCAACAAATCAAATCATTAAATAAACAGTAATAAAATCGTATTCCTTTTGAATTTACTATGCTATTAAAAATTCTCTATAATCGTTAGCTCCTCCAAATCCAAAACCAATTATAAACACAGCAATATAATTCCATTGAATCTAATGTAAATAATGTAACTAGATGAAAAAAAAAAAAAATATGGATCAAAGAATTAAAAAAACATTTCCTCATCAATAACCCAAAAAAAAAAAATCAAAATCAAAATATTAGTGTATTTTCGTAGTGATTAATTTTTGGAAACTACCATTGAAATTGAAAAAATTATAAAGTTTGTGCTTCCCAAAACAGGAAAATCACCAACAACCATCCTCCATACTGACCAATCATCCCTTTTATTGAAAAGACTAGGTCTTATCTTTCCTGCATCATTTGAGATGCAAATTTAAAACACAAAACACATTAGTGCATTTTCTGGTTTACCAGTTCTCACAACCAAGATCAGACACGGCAACACATGTTTTGGTTAGCTCAGCTGCTATTTCCATTGAAGACCTATTTCAACTGACATCACATTCAGCACTTGGCTAAAAGCAGAACAGCATACAATTAAAAATCCACCACAACAAATGCAATAAACGTACATGTAAAAGAAGCAACTGTCTTAGATTACAAACTAATACAACAGAATCACATTCATGCCATCATGCACCTTAAAACATCTACTATTTTTTATTCACAAGCGAGCTTGGTATCGAAGCTGCTCAAGCAAATAGCGAAAGCTTGAAAAGCAGAAAGTGGGTACCGGTAATCCATCGTAAACATATCCTTCGCCACCTTCCCAAACTGCAGTATGATCTTATCATGATCGGACGGCCCCGAAGGCACCGACACAGGGGTCGGCGCACCAGCAGCCACAGGCTGCGCGCTCGCAATCAGCTGAAAATTCTTCACAGAAGCGACCGTAACCCTACCTCTGAAGTTCAAACACCAGCACTGCAGCTGCTCATGCCATCTGGGTGCCTTGTTCTTCAGAACCAGAGGCCTTTCCTTCCCATCTTCAGCCGTTTGGGAGAAACGGGAGCTGCTGAAATCATTAGAGCGGTCGAACATGACGGAGGAAGAGGTGGTGGTGCTGCGAAAGGAGTCGTCAAGGGTGGACCGGGCAAGGATGTTGTCAAGCTGACCGGGAACGGATCCGCCCGGCTCGATGGACGAGGCCGGGATCGAGTGCATGATGCACTGCATTTTTCGTGGTCCACGCGTGCCGAGAACGTTCAGTTCGTATGCCACTTGGGCGATCGTGTAGCTGCCCGAGGGAACTCTTGGGGATACCTTTCTGGAGTAAAATCTACGGCTTGACCTACCGGGCGGAAGGGACGTGGTTACGCTTTGCGGTGGTTGGGTGTCGCATATGATGAATTTCGTACCCAGGAAATTAGACCTAATGATAATAATATGATGAGAGTTTCAAATGTTCAAATAACGCATGGTTATGCTCAGTATGTCCATATGGAGATGTAATGAACAGTAGTACCTTAGCTTTCCAATGTAAGAGGAGTTTGATTTTGAAATGTTATCAGCGTCCATGGAGATTATGTACTCTGTACATGTAGTGCGGCGATTTCTTTTTGCTGATAAAAGGAACTTCCCATTTTCGACCAGCACAGCTACGTAAAAGAAATTTTATTCAGTTACCACCAAGTTTAGCCATGCTAATTGTGTCAAATGCCCCCAAAATATGCATGTGTGGTTGTGTCTAGCGATAGCTAAGAGGGTCAAATGCTCCAAAATATACATGTAAGTTTGTCTTTGTGTCTAGTGATACGAATTGGGGACAAAATAGATCTCATTGCATTTTTATATATAGCTTAGATCAGATGGAGAACAGAGACCCGTCCACTCATATTCATGGAGCCATCAATCATATCCCAACCGGTGGCTTAGTTTTGATGGAGATTTACTACACATGTCTACAAGTGTTAAATGCAAGGTTTTCAAAATGGGATTTAAAATCTTGAAAGATGGTTTGTATATCGGAATGAGGTTTAAAACATAAATTATAGTTGCAAAAAATCAGATTTTGAAGGTTAGTATATACTTTGAAATTAATCTGATGTTATCGATGTATTCCATTTATATTTTGCTGAAAACTCTTAAATTAAAGTCGTGAATCCATATAAGTATATCGAATGTATTACAACTCGGTTGAATGATTTTTCTCAATTCATAATGTACACATCAAATCTAAAACCAGGATCTGATTTGAAACAGGATTTTGTTTGAAACGGTATTCAAATCGTGAGATTTAAATCTATGATAACAATGATCGACCGAACAAAGCTATACAAACGACAAGACTACGACACAATAGGATATCTGCAAGAACAATAAATTGACTAATAAAAAGGGAGATATTTGTTGGGACAAACAATGATATCGCTTATATACCAAATTTTACAAGTTTCGAACTCATTAGTGGGTACTTGACTACAGTCACACGTAAAAATTGCAATATTTTACAATGATGTTTAAAAATCCAGAGAGTAGCATCTGTATGCATCATATTTCATTAGTACTTGAACTAAATTTCATTTTGGAAGTTGGTAATCTGCTATCAAGAGGATTCAATTTTAAGGCCTTGGAATCAAAACTAAAATTGATACCTGAGCCAAAGTTCAATTGAAACTAAAACTGTTCAAATGATAAAACATCAGCACTGACTCAAAGCTACTTACCAGGACTAAGGCAGAGGTAGAGATGATAAGTGAGTTTCGATTTATCTCTCTTGATAAAACACTGAATAGTTCCATCTCGCGATCCAGGCTGCAAAATGCAAAAAAAGAAAAACAAATAAAACACCATTAAAATAAAATAAGACTTAAGAAATAACAGAAATTCAAAACATAGTTCGAAACCATACCTGCTTTAAAGAAACAGGGAACGTAAGCTTTCCGGAAACTTCAGGATTTCCAACAATTTCTTTGCAAGTTTCTCTCCAAGACCTACAAACTGCAGCACAAGCAACTACATGTTTCCGTGCAGGCCATGTGCTCTCACTTGCCTCTAATCTCTTGATCACATCACGTAACAGTTCAGGAGGAAGACTGGACCATTTACCATTTTGGGTTACAGGAAGTTCATCTTGAAGCTCATATACTTGTGATTTGCCTCTGTTGTTACTTGATAGCCGTACATCAAAGGTCCTCCTAGATAAACTACCAAATCCATCTCTAACATCTCGTAGAATACTCCGGAATGACATGCTACTAAAATATTAAGCATGAAGTAACAAGATGGTCACATATGTAATGGGCTAAAACGACTCATAAAATTAAAAAAATGCAACTTTGTTTGAAATGATCAAAAGGAAGCTTTAGATAATATGTACCTTGCGTAAGAGCTTAGCCTTTGTTGCAACTTTTAAAAAACAGAAGGCCTCGACAAAGATGACCAATTTTGACTGCAGAAAGTCTTTTGACATATATTAGTGCTTCATGAAGTTAAAGGGCTGGTTAATTAGAAATTAAAAGGCAACTTGACGTTATTTATATCTTTCATGGGAAATATAATACAAAACTGGGGATATTGTTAGCTTGACTTATATTGGCTGAATACAGCTTACACAGCCATCATGAATGCTTAGGTGACTAACTACGCGCACACGGTCAATTAAACTGGTGCCAACTTGGAGTAGGATTATATTAAACAGATAACAACGGTACTGCTTACTACACAGGACATAAACTGGCATCAATCGTGGAATAAAGTCTAAAAAAAATCAACTTGCTACTAAAATACAAAAGTAAATAGTTATATAGAATCGTGTATTAAATTATAAGAAATTCATAAGCAACAACAACTCAAGACTTCTATTCAGAACGATGCCTAAGCTTCTTGCTATATGTTCGCTACTTTGGTTTAAAAGTAGCCATTGTGAGATAAGTATCATTTGCTTCAGCGAATCTTTAGTTAATGGATCAACAAGCACAAGGATAAATTGTTTGTTTGCTTCTACGATTAAAATGTGAAAATCGAAAATAAATAACTGCCTTATGTTCAATATGAGTATGTTTTATTTCCAAAAACACTGAAAAGGGATTTATGCATCTAATAAGCATACTAAATCTTAACAAAAGCTTTACTGTGTGTTTCCAAATAAGTTTTGATAATGATACAAGTAAACCAAAACGAAGACTAGTCCATCTACACTTAAGATCCTGAATTTCAACTCATCACTTAATTCAACAACAACAACAACAACAAAACAAAACAAAAAACAAAAAAAAAAAAACAAAAAAAAAAAAAAAATCAGATTTTTACGCTGCTATAATCATAAGCAAATCACCGTATAAATATTCAATTGAAATAATAACCTGAACAAAGAGGAGCAGAGAAATTAATGAAGCGGACGAAAATAATCGCCACTCGAAAAAAGAAAACACTGTCGTAATAGGAAATTCAGTACAGAACTTCGCAGAAGAAATAGCAAAAGCGAAATCGCTAACCTTGACACTGAAGGTAAAGAGATTTTATCGCATGATTTCTCCTTTTTCTCTTTTTAAAAGCAGTAGAAATGGAAAGAAAATGAAAATAACGGATTTGAAAGGTTCATTAAATTTGGAAAAGTTTCGGATTTTATGAAGATAAAATAAACTGAATAAATAAACAAAAATGGGGGAGTGGTAGCGAAAAAAGCGGTGGGCGTGTCTCTTTTTGTTTGCTCCGTTGACTTCACGTTTCTTTCAGTGTTCGGTGACAGACGCCGTTAGCACACATAATTACTCACAGCCCCTTGAATTCTGATATCCTCACTTTTTGCCCATTTATCTTCTATCTTTGGCCGGACCACGCGATTAAGACACATCCGCATCCGTCCGCATCCGCATCTGAAAAATGAATAAAAATCCGTCCGC
>JASFAX010000772.1:0-56316 GCA_030737875.1 Allium sativum | reverse complement strand
AGCAGAAGTCAAAACATGTTTGATTACATCATAACACCATATTCAATGTCAAGTACAATATCTATCTTGATAAAACAAGTACATAATCCCATTACATGAATAGCCATTAAAAAGAAAGATAACAAGCTGGACTTTACTTCAGCAGTCCAAGCTTTCCAGAAGATAAGCGATCCAACTAAACTCCACTAGAACTTGGCCCAACCTGCGGACCTGAAGGGAGAAAAAGGATGGAAAAGAGGGGGTCAGACATAAAGTCTGGTGAATATGATAATTCTACAATACTATTACCAAAATAACTGGACTAAGGCATAAGCTGGAAAACAAGAAAATGTCTATGAAGAGCAGATTAAGGACATAGACAATCGCTAAAGGCAACGTTATAGGCGCTCCTAAATACTAAAGGATAAACACTATACTGCACCACACCAGTCACCCTAAAGATTCATCCCACTTAGCTTCACTTAGAAACTTTCCCAATGGCTTTACGTACCCCTAGCTGACTACATAGGTGTCGCCTGCCCCTATCTCCACTAGGTGTACCCTACTTCCCATTATTCGATCGGCTCCCTAACTCGTAGATACCCGTGCTGGCTCCACAGTGGGGTGTATCACTCCCCTAAAGTGTCAACCGGACATGCACGGCTTATACCTACACGATGCAACAACGTCTTACCTACCAGCCCGGGTCCACACACGCATATGAAACCCGTTGGACTTGCGTTGCCACCGCTCCCTGTTTTGGCCTCTTATAGTCAAACCCAGTATGCGTGTCCCGTCCTCGACTTGGGTCGAGCCCACAAAGATACGTTTTGGGATACTGGTTGAAATGGGCCCCCACTATTTACCACAAGCATTCCACCTAAGCTTGTCCCCATTAGTCCATCCCACTTAACCCACTTAGTCATGTTCATTTACATGTGTGTTTGGTTAAGTCTAATCGTATTTCAAATGCCTCTAAAGGCAACCACCAGATTCCTCATGCCACCCAAGGCACCTACTTAACCCCCATGTCCCACCTTACATGATTATCTGGTTAAGTATTTCTTAGTTCATTAAGGCCATAACCTCATAAAGACCTCTCACATTAGACTGGCATTTATGGCAGCTGGATTTGCCGGGCGGGTCCGGGCAGTCTTACACCATAAAAGAGTCTAACCTCGTGTCTTTACAACTGTTATGCTTTAGTTTGGGCCTAGGACCTCTCACATTGGGCCGACATTTGTGACTACTGGATTTGCCGGGCGGGTCCGGGCAGGTTTGTATCACAAACGGGTCCAACCTCGTGTCCTAAGCATTGATTATTAATAATAATCCACTTTCCCCCAATTTTAATAATTCCCTACTTGAATTATTAATTACTTCCAATTTTTAACAATGTCCATAATTGACTCAATTATGGACATTCATTCATGGTATGCAACATCTTACAAAATTGCACCCAATTTATTAATTCCTAATATTACCCCTACCCCACGTTTGAACGTTTATTCGCAAAATATATGTTAGACTCGAATAGCCTAACTCATAGCATAAAAGAGATTATCATAATAACAACATGTATATGTGACCAAATGAATCATAATAAGGGGTGAAACTTGCATATGTCCAACTTGCATAGATTATACATGTCATGGATCTAAAGGTGTCAACTTGTTCAAAATTCACCTAACATGATCTCAATCAATTTTCATAAACTTACATATGAACATGTGTGAATCAACATCATCTAATTTTTTAACAACATGGTTTTATATGGGTACACCTAACTCAATAGGCAAATTCCCATAATCAAGTTTTATTTAATTATAGTTTCAAGTTTATGGGTACACCTAACCTAATAGGCAAATTCCCATAAACAAGATCCATTTAAATTAAGAAAAAAAAACATAACTTTAAGCATGTTCCAACAACATCATGATTTTACAACATAATATAGCATGATTTATAACATGGCATAGTATGATAGTATAACATAGCTTGACATGATACTCAACATAGCACGACATAGCATAAGAGAATTTACAACATAGCATGACATAGCATATATAATTTACATCATACGACAACATAATAACATAATAAGAGATCCACAATATATAGAATTTACAATTACAAATCACGTCACTTTCTTGTGATCCATTCATAACTGAGTCAAATTAGTTTGTAATAGTCTTGTGAGAATCATCATACTCACCAACAAAAGAAAAGAATTAGAGAAAGAGAGATCTTTTGATTTGATTTGTGTAGATTTAGTTGTAGATGATTAGGCTTCCTCTTCTTAGTTTGTGACGGCTATGCTGAACTCCATGGCAGCAGCATGACGGTAGCTTCTCTAATTTTTCAAGTGATTTAGGTCTAGGGTCTACCCACTTATTTATAGATTTTAGAATTCATTTAGGCCATTAGATTTAACCTAGAAATAACCGCAGCCGTTCAGACAAGATGGGGTTTATCTTGTTGACTCAGCAATGAGTCAGAAGTGACTCAGCAAACACTCAGCATATTAATAAACTTCTATTCATGTCATAAATATATATATTTTTTCTACAATGTACATATTAGATACATCCCCCTTTACTTATTATTGTTTTTATATACATATTAGATACATCCCCTCTCTTACACACTTATTAATATTTTTATATTCATATTAGATACATCCCCTCTCTTACACACTTATTAATATTATTATATTCATATTAGATACATCCCCTCTCTTACACACTTTTATATTCATATTAGATACATCCCCCCTCTTACACACTTATTAATATTTTAGCAACTTTAGTGTTAATAGAAAATTCGGGGTGTTACATTACCCTTCATCATTTTTGCCTCACTACCAATTATAGATAGGGTGGATCCTTTTTGATCTCTTTAGACCCTAGGCGGACCGATTGGTCACTTATTATTTATCGATAATTTTCTTAATGTTAACATGAACTAGAAGGCACTAGCAACGGGCCCTACTAGTTAAGGTTTCTGTCATTTATGCATATACCATTGCCCCGCATAAGGTGAAAGATGGCATTTTATCGTTCGTTATACCTTCTAGCTGACCTTATTATATTACCCCCTTAGTCGTTTATTACTTCTCGTAGGATAGATAACAATATCTGACGATTTTAGTTTCCAGGTTTGGGTAGGCCCACATATTTAGCTGCCATTTAAGACCACTAAACTGAAAGACTTATTCTCAGGTGGAATCCTCAACCCTGGTCGCTTAAGACCCAAGGAAGCGGACTATACACGAAGATTATTAGATTCGTACCCTGTTTGCCTATAACACCTTTTCCTATTAGGATAAAGTAGGCTACGTTATCAAGTTATTCCCGTTTAGTCTCTCTGCACGGAAATACTATACATATGCAATTCATTATCGATAAGGTTTTATATGGTTAATGATATTTTATATTATTAATATACTAAGTCCAATTATATTTTGTATTTAAGCTTTATATTTGTTAACATAATTAAGGAAGGTTGTATCCCTTTTTCCCTTGGGTATTTATTTGATTTCTTCCCTAATTTGGTCTTAGTATTTAAACGACAATCAATATTCATTAATCCCCCTTTTGACACTCATTTTCTTTTGTTTCTATTTTGATTGCCCTTCATGACCATAACGGTCATATTCTCCTAAGTCTACGATTTATCAGTCTCAAGGTATCTACTTGTTGTACCCGAACATGCAATTACAATTCTTATTCATTTATTTATCTATTTATTTATTTATTGGTTGACTGTCCTATATATATTTATGCACTAGACCTCTCACGTTAAGTTGACTACCTATGGATGTTGGATTTGCCGGTCGGTTCCGGATGGACTTCTACCACAAATTGAACTTAGTCTCGTTCCTTAAAACATTTATCTTTACGCATTTGAACGCTCACATTAAATTGACCACGACCGCTCACATTATGTTGACCACTTGTAGATGCTGGATATGACGGTCTGTTCCGAGCAGACTTATCCCATAAGTTAAGCTTAATCTCATGTCTAAATGCGGTTTATAAATTCAAATTTCCTAATTAGGGTGCATAACATTAATCCTAATAATTTTAGGAATTATACACATCATCCTACTATATTTACTTTCCCCCAATCAACATTGGTCACAATTGTTATTTATTGATTTGCGGTCCTATTTATAGCAATTAATTATATTGATTGCTACAAATGGTCAACTCAAATATATTAATTCAATATGGATTACATTTATATATAATTCCATAACTGAACCTTATCCAAACATTCAACATTTCATATAATGTACATTTTACCGTTTTACGCTGACTTGGACGGATAATATGTATATATTTATGTTTTCGTGCATCCAACGTAGTTATTATTTTTATTTTTATTATCATTTTCAAATTTAATGATTCGGTTTAATCAATAACCAAACATTCCGTTTTGCATTCAACTGTGCCAAAAGGTTTCAAATCTCACAAAAGACTGTTAGTCGTAATTCTTGTAAATAAAGCCTAACTAGTGAAATTGACGTACTTTCAAATCACAAGAAATATATGTAAATATATAATTTGGAATAGTTGAAGAAAATTACGCGTAAATATATTTATATTTATATGTACATTTGCACCACTTTTTCCTTTTTAGTCCTTTTTATCATATCTCTTGTGATTTCAAAATAATGTCTTTTTATGTAAAAGGAGGAAAATGACATATTTGCAACAATTAAGCAAAAACCAAACAATATTGAATACCAACAGGCATATTTTTTATATTACAATCACATAATTTACCAATTTCATCTTTTTACCCAAATTCACATACTTTATAATTCAACACTGAACTAAAGATCTGGAATATACCTACATCTAAATGGTGTTTAATGAGATTGATTTCTAGATTTACAGTGCTATGCAACAACCACAACATATTTTTCAACATAACTGTAGTAACATGTGTAAATAAGTTTAAAAATCCTACAATTAATATTATGCATAACCAAAAATTCCAATTCACAAGTTTTTAACAATGTTTATAATCAGATCTGAAGGTTGTCAATAAATTTACAATACTTAAATGAACAGATTCGATAGGAAATAGGCATAAAATTTTTGATCTAATTCAAACGAAATAGATAAGTTATTATAACTGTATACATAAATTTCGCACTCACGTTATAGCCTCCAAATCCAAAGTTTGAACCCTTTAGGCCTACAATCCCCAATTCTTATAAATCTACAATTTATCTGGAAAGGGGGAAATTCCAGATCGGTAGAGATGTAAGAAAACAAGAAGAGAAGAGAGAATCTGATTTGGAGCATCAACTTGCATTCTTTTTCATTAGATCTGTTAATCCTTTCAATTTCATATGAATTGGATTTGATTTGCTTGTACGAATATGTTTTTATTTTAGAAATTAGGTTTGGAGAAGGAGGAAAATGACAGAGCTCCACTGCCACTGCAGATTTGAATGGAAAAGAACGAGGCCTTACCCCTTTATTTATAGGGGTAGAATTGGCCTTGAACTGTTGGATTAGTTTTAAGTAATATCCGTCCATCCATTTTATAAATATTTTAAAACAAACCCTAAAAAACTAGCCGTCACTCGGCAATCTGACGCCCAATAGGTCGACCGCGGCGGTTGACTTCCTGGGCCATCAGATGCCCAGGTCAGCTAGTTATATAAGGTATAATATTTATTTAAATTATGATTTATTTATTTTCCTTCCATTTTCGTATTTCGTCCGTAACTTTTCAAACGGACTCCGTTCGCGAAACTCCAAACATGAAAGTTAACCAGAATTCCGAGACGAACGCATCGGTTAAAGTTTTATGGCCTAATTCCATCGTTTGTAGAAGTTCCTATTTTAGAAATTCTAATAATTAATTTATATCGCCAAAATTCCGGGTTGTTTCATTCTACCCTCTTTAAAAGGAACTTCGTCCCGAAATTTTGACGCCTATAGTCTTATTCTACACAACCAAATTGTGTACATTCACTTTGCAACCATGTTTATATATGCATGGTGTACATAATGCAATTCAACCATAAAATATTCATGCAAGATGATTCTAATTGGATCCTCATGTATGTTCGAATTAAATTTTTGAAATACTTTTGAAAACATGATGCAAAACATCATAAATATACTGGTAGTTCTAATGAATGCAAAATTTGAAAACTCTTTTTCATCCATTACCCTCACACAATTATGAATAAAAGTATGAAGCAACCAATTTTGCATCCAAAACCTACCATCCAAAATGTCGCGCTGTCTAATCGTTTCCTTTTTAATTTCTCCTAAATCGGAAAAATGAAAAGTATTTTAACATCTTCCCGCTTACAACTTTTCCATTTTCTGCCCTGTAGCGGAATTTTCACCTCAGCTGTCCAAAATACTCCAAAAATTTCCATCAATAGACTATAAAGGAGACTTAAAATAAGCTCTAAACCATAAAACAAGTTAAATAACAGCTCGCGCGCATCATTGACAAGGTATGGATAAAACGTTTCTAAGGCAAAAACCGCCTTTTCCTTGTTACCATAAACATTTTTATCGTATCATCGGTCCTATTGCACTGCTAAAACATGCACACAAAGCATCCAAAAATCTTCCTTACACCATTCATGTGACCAAAAATCGGAATTTTTCATAAAAATAAATTTCCGCTAAAAAAACTTAGCATGTTAATTTTGAAAATTTCTTTTCAAAACCGCTTCACTTTCCTATAAAATAAGAAAATGACAAAAAAAGTATTTTTTTTCCAACAACATTTTCCCAAAGCGTCAAAAATGTATTTTGCGGAAACTTAAACGATTCAAGTCACATGTTGACGAAAAAGGAAGTCAGTCGCGCAAAAATGCGAAAACTAAAATTACTGAAAAGACCAAAATAAATTTTAGTTTCTTACAAGGAGTGGTTATTTATTTATTTATATACCTGTGACGTAGAACCAGTCCTTTACTAAAATTTATCCAACACATAATTTTATTCTTTCAAGCTCTAAGACAGGTGTTAGTAAATAAATGAGGTTTCATTCAAATAATCATGTGTAAATGGCATAATATCTCTAAACATAGAAATCTCATTAAGCTAAGTCGTGCAATTTAAACAATACTAACAGTTATAAGCACGAATCACCACCAAGCCAAGAACCCGATGCTGGAAAGGGAAAACAACAAAGAGACAACAAAACGACAATACCGAGAACCTCAAAACAATGGCTATAAACATCGAGATATCTTGCTCCGCGACCAGAGCTCAAACCAATTTTTATGATCTTTAGTTAACCATATCATGGTAAAATAATGCTCAATCTCGTGTTACGAACACTGCAGGTGTTGTTGGAGGTTCTCACACCACTATCTCTTTTAAGAGAGAATTTGCGATGATAAAAGAAACCTTCCACAAAACTGCTTCTTATGGAAATCCACATAATATTGCCAAAGACAAAATGAATAGGTGAAATTACAGAAAGTAACTCAATGAGACAACACAAGAACAATGGACTGAATCGAGTATGATGCGGCACTTAAATGATGGTTACACAATCGATCAAGCAAAAGATTAATTTTCGCATCATGAGACAAATATAGTCATAACTTCCCATTTATAGAATGATGTGCTAAACGTGTCACGCGTCTACATAGGGAGTTCGAACATAGATTCCCAAACACAAAATCTGACATCAAGAAAAAGAGATTTGCTGCTAAATCTTCAAAGCCGATCAAAAAAAAAAAAAAACATTTAAGTTCGCATAAGGCACAGATTCCTCTAAGATCTAATTGAGACTCTCCTCAGAAAAACCATCCAAAGATAGCTTAATCTTCATCTTAGAAATGACGATTGCCTTTGAATAAACCTATTCTAACAAGGTATAGAAAAGGTGGATGCAACACAAACAACAACCTATTCTAAGAGCTGAAGCATCTAGCTGGTGCAAGTCCAACTGCCTCGACAAATTTTCTTATCCCTAAAGTGATGAGACCTTTTTGCTCATTCTGATTCAACCAAATGATCTCTACATAAGGAGGAGACTTAAATGGTATGCGTAGGATCGAATATTGCAACTAGGTATTTTATGCCAAGAAATGGTCGAAAAGAAGAAATTAGATCTCGAAGTACTAGTGAGGCAAGATCTAATACGCAAACAAGCGCATAAAGGAGGACGCGAGGCGAGAACAAAGAAAGAGAAGAAGAATAGAGATATGGTTCGACTTAAGGGGGTGATTTGGACACAACTTTTAAGGTTGAGTCCTAGGTTCAAGTTGCAAAAAAACTCATCAACTAGGTGACCATTCTTGCATAATGCTAAACGATCAACTATTAAATAGCTTTGGACAAGGATTGAACCTTGACCTTATTAGACCGAATTAAAATATTAGTCATGTCGCGTTATCTTTTAGAATTTGATGCGATCTGAAAAATAATTATCCTCATCACTACGGTATTTAAAGACCGTAGTTAAACTCCAAACCAACTCTAAAGATTTATAGTCTCAACAACGATGATGCGACTACAAAATGAATGAACAAATTCCAAAATAATCCAGCTAGAAATCCATAATTAAATTAAAATGGATTTTCCCCTACCAGTTGACGACGAACGATTCACGAGATCAAATACCCTAAAAATCTGGACGAAGGATTTTCCTTAGCCTTTTCAAAGAATTTTTTTAGAACTTTTTCAAAAATGGAATTTGTTATAAACTAACGGCTTTGTATTAGTAAATCCATTTTATTATTAATATTTATATTCCAATTTATATTTCAAACAAAGAAATCCTTTTCGTGTTTAAAAATGTTGGAGCTTTAAAATATTAAGGATAAATTGTGACAATTTCAATAAACTATCCAATATATATATATATATATATATATATATATATATATATATATATATATATAGGGAGATGGATACTAAAAATCACAAGGAATAGATATTTATTATTCTCAAGTTTAGTGGCTTATTCCTTGTCATTTCTAATTCCAACTTTCCTACCAATTAGACTTTTTCTATTAAAATTACACAATTGCCCTATAGTTTTGAAACACGAATAGGCTAAAATTTAAAAACTATATATTTACAAAACTAGGCTTTTATAAAACCATTTTCTGAAACCGTATTTCAAAACCTATTTTTATTTTTCAAGTAGTTCTAAAAATAAAATTTCCTCGAATACGATGCCAAGAACTCAAATGAATGTTTCGACAAAGTAGATTCGAAAATTCAACGAAGTGACAATTGCACATACCTCGTAATTATATTTTCGAAATGTATACAACATATTAACGTGGAATTTTTCCGTTTTAGATCGAATAATGGTCTTAACCGAAACTTCTAATGAAACCAAAACCAGAATTTGTGACTATCTAGGTTGTACATAGATTTTGTATATTACTGTTCCAGTCTCTGAGTTTGAATCAACGGGATTCACCATATGTCGTCCTCATGCTCTTCACGACAAGATTGCCAATGTACTGTGGGGGTAAGACAGAATTGGCTAGAAAGCCAAACTCAACATATTCCAACTTGTTAGTCGATTAAGGCCTATTTTATATAATTAGGCCCATGACTAATTTCATCGTCGAAATAAATTATAGTCGAGCAAGAATGAAGAAGAAAAACAAAAAAGTAAATCGAATTACATTCTCTCACGAGTCCTAATTTAACTATTTGCACTGATCGTTTAACTAAAGCTCTGATACCAAATGTAACACCTCACACTTTTCTGCACCCAAATTTTGACAAAAATCAAAACTTGAACGCATCCAAGCATGGAGCGTGTATATCTGGTACCTTCAATAAATGAGCTTGGGCATAATTATAGTACGATAAGATAACTCAGAGCGGAAACAAGATAGGATAAGCTAGTATTAACTCAAGCAACTACCTTTTTCAAAGTAACTGACTTTGCCAATACCGAGCATGAGAGAGAACGAGAACCGAAAGCCAAATTAAAACAGCTGTGAGAACCCGATCTTCTCTAGAAATCTAGGGGTTGTAATGAGGTGAGGGGCCAGAACAACAAAATTCTAGCGAACAGGAAATGTACAACACAGATTGTAATATACAAATGTATCCCATTTGGTTCAACCCAAGATGTATGCCTATCAAGGTTAGTGATTCTAATCTAATCTTGTAGATGTTTATGCACGACCCTACTACTCTTTCCAAAGTTGTATTCCCAAAGTATAATACCGAGATAGGACATTTACGCATATTTTTGTGAAGCCTTTTTAATGGAGCTTAGCTGGTTACTATATCAAGATTAGACACCTAATTACGGAGTTTCTATATGCATATACTTTAATTCGCTTATCCTTCATCGTTTATTGCCTCACTATCAATGATAGATAGGGTGGATTCTTCCTAATCACTTAAGACCATAGGCCGACTGATTGGTCACTTATTATTTTTCGGTAATTTACTTAACGTTAACATAAATTAGAGGGCACTAGCTATGGGCCCTACTAGTTAAGGCTTCCGTCATTCACGATATACCCTTGCCTCGAATAAGGAGAGATATGGTATTTTATCACTCGCTATACCTTCTAGCTGACCTTATTAGATAACCCCCTTAGTCTCTTATTACTTCCCGTAGGATAGGTAGCCATATATGATGTTTTTAGTTTCTAGGTTTCGGTAGGCCCACACACACCTGCCATTTCAGACCCCTAAACTGAAAGACCTATTACCAGGTGGAATCCTCCACCCTAGCCACTTAAGACCCAAGGAACTATACGCGAAGATTATTGGATTCGTTCCCTATTTTCCTTTAACACCTTTCCCTATTAGGATAAACTAGGTTACGTTATCAAGTTATTCCTGTTTAGTCCCTCTATACATAAATACTATATGTATCTAATTTATTATCGTCATGAGTTTATATGGTTAAAAATATTTTATATTATTAACCTACTAAGTCCAACTATATTTTATATTTAAGCTCTATATTTATTAACATAATTAAGGAAGGTTGTATCCCTTTTTCCTTAGGTATTTATTTGATTTCTTCCCTAATTTGTACTTAGTATTTAAATGAAAATCAATATCCATTAATCCGCTTTTTGACACTCAATTTCTTTTGTTTCTATTTTTATTGCCCTTTATGACCATAACGATCATATTCTCCTAAGGCAACCATTTATCAGTCCCAAGGTATCTACTTGTTGTACCCCCAACAAGTAATTACTATTCTTATTCATTTATTTATATATTTATTTATTTATTGGTTGACGATTATATATATATATATATATCTGTGAAGTTAAAGCGCTTAGAGGTTTTATAGCGGCGGAGGTACAAAAAGTAGTAGGGATAAAGCAGAGAATTAACGAGGATATAGCGAAGGCGCACAAAGGTCCATTATATGTAAAACAGAATGTTTGAAAATTAATTAATCATCTTTCTCATATTATATGTGTGAAATAAACTAATATTAATTAATATTATAACAAATCAATGAATATCATAGTTATGCATGCTAAATTTGATGAGCGTAATTGATTATTAACGATGTGTTTGGCACTTATTCCTTAAATATAGCCCTTTACGCTAAATTTAGCGAATAGTTGAAAAAGATAACAAGTCAAATCAAGCTTTATATATTAATACTGCTAAAGCGGACGGTAAAAAGCCATGATTTAGCGGATGCAACAAAAAATAACAGGGATAAAAGCGGATCTACTGTTCACTAGCGCTAAATAGAAATAGCGTAGCGGTTGAAGGGCGCTATGAGCTATAGCGGGGATATTATGGGGCTTTAGCTGCACATACATATATACATACACACACACACACACACAGATATATGCACTAGGCCTCTCACATTAAGTTGACTACTTGTGGATGATGGATTTGTCGGTCGGTTCCAGGCAGACTTTTACCACAAGTTGAACTTAACCTTGTGCCTTAGTACATTTATCTTTACGCATTTGACCCCTCTGACTAAGCTGACCACCTGTGGATGCTGGATATGCCGGTCGGTTCTAGGCAAACTTATCCTACAAGTTAAGCTTAACCTCGCGTCTATTTATAAATTGAAATTTCCTAATTGGGGTGCACAACATTAATCCTAATTAATTTTATTAATTATACCCATCATCTTATTATATTTACTTCCCCCAATCAACATTGGTCACAATTGTTATTTATTGATTTGCGGTGCTATTTATAGTAATTAATTATATTAGTTGTTACAAATGGTCACCACAAATATATTAATTCAATATGTATTATATTTACATATAATTGCATAATTGATCCTTATCCAAACATTCAACATTTCCATACAATCCCCAAATTCTTATAAATCTACAATTTTTCTGCAAAGGGGAAAATTCCAAATCTTTAGAGATGTAAGAAAAGAGGAAGAGAGGGAGAATCTGATTTAGACCGTCAACTTGCATTCTTTTTCATTAGATCTGCTAATCCTCTCATTTTCATATGAATCAAATTTGATTTGTTTGTATGAATATGCTTTTATTTCATAAATTAGGTTTGGAGAAGGAGGAAAATGGCAGAGCTCCGCTGCCACTGCAGATTTGAATGGAAAAGAATGAGGTGTTACCCCTTTATTTATAGGGGTGGAATTTGCCTTGAACCATTGGATTAGTTTTAAGTTATTTCCATCCATCCATTTTATAAATATTATAAAATAAACCCTAAAAACCTAGCCGTCACTGGGCAATCTGACACCCATTAGGTCGACTGTGGCAGTCGACCACTTGGTCCATCAGATGCCCAAGTTAGCTAGTTATATAATGTATAATATTTATTTAAATTCTGATTTATTTATTTTTCGTCCATTTTCGTGTTTCGTCCATAACTTTTTCGCACGAACTCCATTTGCGAAACTCCAAACATGAAAGTTGACCAAAATTCTGAGACGAACGCATAGGTTAAAGTTTCGTAACCAAATTTCATCATTTTCAGAAATTCCTATTTTTGAAATTCATTGCCAAAATTCCGGGTTCTTACAACCCAGGCTGTGTTTTAGCGTCGTATTTTTATCTTTCAAGTGTTTGGATCTAATTATTTTATATCGTAGGGACGCGGTTATTTCGGACATCTACAAACAAACCTATAGGGACTAGCCGTCAAACTCCTATTTTCTAAGAGGACGTTGAAGCCCTGCCATTCCCTTTCTCCTCCAAACTCTTCAGAAATAAGAAAATATTAGGGTTAGGTTATTTGATTCGATATTTAGGGGCAAAAGCAGTGGATCCAAGATTTAGATGTCCAAACTTCCTGCCTAAATAGATCCATAGATTCAAATAGAAAAGATAACAGAAAATAAATCCAGATCGAAATCAGATCCAGAACTTAGAACTCCCTATAGGCGAGTGGATTTTAATTATATTTGTATATAATGGTATATGATATCGTTTGATTTCTGTAAAATCTTGGTAATTAAAAATTGTTTAATTATGGCAATCTATTCTCTATAAGATTTGGATGTAATTCTACTCTAGTTTGATTCTTACTTTAGATCCCTGATAGAATGACTAAGAAGATGGCATGCGCAAAACTCGTAATTTGAATTGTAAATTTGATAATTCCCATTTTTGTTTGTTTGTTAAGGCCATGGTTTAAATCTTGAATTGGGTAAATATCCAAATAGATTGGATTGGAAAATTGGGCATAAAACTAATTGTATTCGATTTACAAAAAATATGCCGAATTTAGGGAAATGAATTTGAAAATATGAATTAATATATACTTATGGTAATGAAACATAATAACCTAGATTGATTGGTTAGGAAAAATGGATGTGTTTCCATAGTTTGGTTTTAAAGAAAAAGGAGGAACACATTTGCAAGCATAAGAAGAAAAAAAGATGTGGATTAGTGCAAAGTAGAGATTTAACCCTATTGCGCACTGTCTTATAGCCTAAAACTATTAGAAAGAAATGTCTTTCAATTACGAATTCCTATTGCAGCAATTAACTTAAACTATGGAAATAACTTTTATGTAGAATAGCCAATCAAGTTGGAACGTGCCTAACTTTCTAAAGAAATAAATCTGCAAAGATGGAAGTATTAAGGAAAACATACCTATTTTGTTATGTAAGAGAAATGAGATAAGAATGGCTTATTATAAACTTACAATTGTATATTTAGTTTGATAAATGCAACTCTATGGCAATGGTGTGTGATTCTATGGTAATGGCTCTACGATGAAAGTAAAATTATAACAAAAGTTATAATTAAAGTGAAATGAAGACTTATTATGAATAAACTTAAAAGTGTAAATTAAGTCTAATAAACATAATTCTATGGCTATGATTGTATAGTAAAGGTAAGACAATAACCTGAAAGTGGTAATTAAAAAAGAAATGAAATAAGAAAAGCTTATTATGAATAAACTTAAAAGTGAGAATTAAGTTTTATAAGCGATATTCTATTGTGGACTTATGATTAGGGAATTCTATGGTGGCCTTGCTATTTGGCGATATTTTATGGTGGTCATACGATTAGGCGGTATTATATGGTAGCCTTGTAATTAGGCGATATTCTATGGTCGCCTTATGATTAGGAGATACTCTAAGGTGGCCTTGCGATTAGGCAATTTTATGGTTATTAAATAGTTCTATGGTAACTAATGAAGTTGATTGACAAATAATGAATATTCAGACTGAATGGATAAAAGAATATTGCAAATCAATGAAAAGAAAAGTAAGTAAAACACATAATGGCAAATTAGACATAGTGTAACACCTCGGAATTTTAACGAGACTAAAGATGATGAATTAAAGAATAATTAGTGTGAAATACACTATTAACAATGAATTTAAGGAAAACTTAATTAAATATTCAGAATTAAGTTAAATAGACCGTGCCATTACGTCCGTCTCGGAATACTGGTCAAGATAGACACCTGGTATGCGTAAATCGGACACCGTATGAAGAAGTTATTAAGGTTTGAAGTTTATATGCATATAGGAAAGATATATACACATATAAAATTCAAAAATATTCAAAAATCAGTAAAACTAGAAATCCGGCGTGCAAATCGAGGAAGGGCCGACATTTTGAGGTCGACCCGAGACCTTGGTGTGCCAACCTAGGGGTCGACTCAAGCTCATGGGGGTCGACACCCATGAAGGGGGGTCGACCCACCTGAAGGGGGGTCGACCCACCTGAAGGGGGGTCGACCCACCTGTGGCTCTGGAAACTTCTTTTCTGAACTTGGATGACTTTGGAGCTAGATTCATGAAACCTAGGCTATATAAAGGACCCTAGACCAAGGTTTTATTCATCTAAAAACAATGGTGACGGCGAAGCTCCGCTGCAGCGAAGATTGAATGGTCTAGTGTACTCCAAATCTAATTCAGCAAACATTATACAAATTCAGCGATGGCTACAACAACTTATTCAACATGTTCTTCGCAGTAATTTGGATCCATTTCCTTAGATCTATTCACTGTAAGTTCATGTTATTTTTAGATCTGAATACTTAAATAGTAATATTGATATGTATATAATTTGAGCATAAATTGGGAAGTATGTGAATATGAGTTTTAGGTATACATTGGAAAATATACGAATATGGATTCGGGTATAACTTGTATTGAAATGGGTGAATATGGACTAGGGACATAAATTGAAAAATATGTAGATTTGGGTTTGTGCATAACACACACACACACACACACACACACACATATATATATATATATGTGTGTGTGTGTGTGTGTGTGTGTGTATGCCTTGACTTATAACTTGGGAAAAAATAACATATGGTGTATAATTAAAAGGTGAATTAAAAAGGGGTGTAAAAGTCTATAATTTGAATAGTGAATTGGGCATATAATTAAATATGGAGAAAAAGAGAAATAATCACCTATAATGACATTGGTAGATTTGTATAAAAATGGAATGTCTAGTAATTACAATTAGGAATAACAATTGCACTTGTGACACGAGGTTAGGTTACATTAGTGGTGGAAGTCTGCCCGGACCTGACCGACATATCCAGTAGCCACTAGTGTTGAACCTAATGTGAGAGGTCTAAGTGTGCAAATACGAATCGGGCTAAGACAGGAGGTTAGATCCAACTATGGAATAAGACTGCTCGGACCCGACCGACATATCCAACATCCACACATTATAGGCCTAATGTGGGAGGTCTAGCCCATTATAACCATAATTGGACATGGTAATGAATTGGACTACTTAACCTAATTTAATCCATAAGGATTGTATGATTATGAACTCAAGTTAGGGTTAAGTGAAATTCGATGCGTAGTGGGTGGGTTAAGTAAAATAGAGGGGGTGTGGGTAATATTTACATATAGGCCCACGAACTTAACCCAATAAGGTTATGTAATTAAAGACACCTAGTGGTATGCATAACCGGTGGAAAATATAATAAATTTATGTAATTCCAGAGACCCTTGTAGGGTAAGCGTAACTTGTAGAAATGATAGAATTAGATATGCATAATAATCGCTAAGTAAACAACGATAAGTTGTAGTGACGGTGTAAATTGAATTTATGATTAAATGAGAAAGAATGAGGAAAACTTGTAAAATAAATAAGTTATATTTAATCATAAATGGTAAGTGACATGTCAATTAGGAAACATGTGAACTGAGATATACTTAATAACGTATTAAGGAGAACACGTTATTGTAATGATGTAACCAAGCAAGAATATAAAATAGATTGTGGATTACAGACCTTAGGCCACAATCTAGAGAATAACATGTTGTGGCTTATTAATAGACTTAAATGGATTAAGTTATATGATTAAAATTAATAAGTAAGAGAAACTTAGTAAATTGGAATAAGAATTCAATTTGAACGGAAATAACCAAGTTAAATGGGAACCAGGTGAGGTAAGGCAAGCGCGTAAAAGAATGTTTAGACATAGGGTCTAATGACATTTTAAAGAAAGGCGTTCGGACCACTCCGTATGTTTGAGGGTGAATAACCCAACGAGGTAGATCATCGAGGTGTTATAAGATACGAGCGTAGCGCATATTCATCTGATTGTTATGACGGCTCCAAAGGACTGGAAGGGGAAGCATGCGGCTTCCTGAAGTACGTAAGGTGCTCCTAGTAGTCCTCTGTGCGATGACAGATGTCTTAGGCTGTACTCGCAGAGGTTGGGTCTGCACGTAACTACTAGGTGGGTGGGCCTTGACTGTAGATGTAGCTATGCAATCAGAATGCTGTGACGAGATGACACATGGGTGATTCGACGGTTGCCTCACGAGGAGGTATAGAGGGTCACGACCAACAAGGATAGTAGACCGTCAGATATTCGTCATCGATAGCCAGTGGGATGTGAAAAGCTAGAGCTAAACCCGAGATATCATTTCACCTTTCACTATCGAGGTACGGGGTTGAGGGTAGACGTCACATGGATGTTTAGATTGGTTGTTATTAGGGGCGGTCGTTTAGCTCTGTAGTCTTTACTAGTTGAGGGAGGGGCTGAGGTGGGGCCATAGCAACCACGAAAACAGACCCGAGGTATATCTGTATATAGAGGCTCTTTTAGGACAGGCCTGTATAAATCTGGAAAAGCTCCCGACCGAGTTCTGTGTTTCTTGTATCGCCCTACCGAACTCGGTGCACATTAGAGGACGTGAGATTGAGGCATCGAGATACACTTATAGTACATACGTGGGACAGTCTAGATACATGCATATCCACTCTGAGTAGTGTATCGTAGACTAGAGGGCATTATTCCGATAAGGAATCCGATTCGATCGATGGTGGTAGTCCGTACGCTTACATAGCATAGTAATGACAGATATATGCGGAACGTAACATTGTTATATAGAGATCCGTACGTCACTCCGACGTAGGATGAGGGACTGTGTTCATTACTATGGAGACCATGCGAGTGGGGTACCATGGGGTGTATCTCAATATTGAGAGATAGCTACATATATTGTATTAGGTGAATCCACGGTATAAGTCTTGAGTGCTATTAACCCAGTAACCTAATAATCAAGAAAATGTAATGGAACGGTATTAGTAGGGATCATTCTACTTCTGATATACTAGTAATTGCGCAATGCAGAGAAATGTATTTAAGAAGCGTAACATATCATGTTCATCATATCTTGCTCAGTTCACACTTGTTATTGTTATCTTGTTCTCCTAGTTTTATATATACCTGCCATGATACTTTTATTTATTTATATTTAAAAGTAACTGGACTCGCCAGACTTTATGTCTGACCCTTTTTGTTTCCTCTTCTCTCTCTTCCGTTTCCCCCAAGGTTCTCTGGGTGGAAGTGCTTAGAGTTGATTTGGATTCTTTCAGCTTAGCTTGGATTTTTGGGATATAGATGTATCGCTTTGACTTCAGGTCAACTCTTTTATAGCTTCACAGGGAAATATGGTTTTATGCTTTTGTACTCTAATATTTTTGGCAAGACATATTATTAATGTAATTAGTTACTTATGATGTAAACTCAGTATTTGGGACCATAGCATTTTGATTTAAATAAAGTTTTTTTAAAAAGTTTTTAATTCTGCTGCTATTTTACATGTCTATCTTGTGCTATTATGTTCTTATTTACATATAACGCTTCACAAAACTTGATGCATTCCCTTAGTGAGTGACATTAATGGACGTGGGGTGTCACACTTGGTATCAGAGCATGTGGTTATAAGATCGGATAAAGTATTTTGAAAATGGTTTTCAAAAAGGCCTCAAAAACAAAGTATTTTAAAATAAAAAGTCTGTTTTTGAAAAGCATATTTCCCAAAGCCATAAATATCTTCTCGATTCTCCGCTTGATTTCTTTTCCTTTTTGATCGGGGAACCGTTTCCTCTCGAAAGGGTATCCCTATTTCGACATGGTTCCATAGGCATTTTAAAACTACGGTACATGTCGAAGGGCAAAGAAGTGCCCAACCTCCATTTTAGCCATTGTAGTTTCACTTGCATCCTATTTTCTCTCAAGCCTCATAAGGATTTCTGTGTGATGGAGGCAGCTTTCAAGAGACTTGTTAGTATGTTGTACAAGGATTGTAAAAAGGAGAATAAGGGAGTTGGGGCTAAGGAGCATAGCCTAAAGAAGAAAAGAGGAAATACCATAATTTTGTAATGGTGGGTCATCTGGAAAAGGATTGCAGAAAGAGAAAAGGCGTTTGTTACCACTTTGGTAAGGCATGACACCTCATTAAGGAGTGCCCAAAGAGACAAAGACAAGGCCAGAGGGCAGGAACTTCTAGGGAGGAAGCTAATGTCTCATAACTGGTGGACAGGATAGGGGTAGGAAAGTTTCCATCGAAGTATTGATTTCTATTTCTGATCATCCTATTAGGATTCTTTTCATGGCGCTTTACATTCTTTTATATCTGATCCTTTAGTTGAGTCTCTACACCTAGATACTAGTATGGTTTTGGATCCCGTTATTGTCTCAAACCCCATTGGAGGTACGGCTCATTTATCAAGGATTTGTCGGGGTTTGAGAATCTTTGTTAGGTGTCGAGTTTGATTGCAACACATATGTTTCTTGATTTCATAAGATACGGTTTGATTCTAGGATGGATGGGTTAACCATATATGGAGCCATTCTAGATTGTGAGAGGAGGGTCGTTAGACTTCTGAATTGCCATAGAAAGACTCTCGAGATTTCTTATGACCCCAAAAGAGTCTGTCATGCTTAGTCTCCTAGAACCTCTTGATATATCTATCGATGATTTGCGACATGTGACTCCTAAAAGAAAAAAAGGAACTTGATAAGCAAGTAGGGGAGCTAATTGAGAAGAGGTTTAATAGGTGAGTCATATTGGGATGGGAAACCTATTGAAGACAGTCCTTGAGGAAGCCCATCATTCTAAGATGACTATTCATCCAAGCTGCGATAAAATGTATAGAGTTCAAGGTAGTGGAGCCAAACTTGCGAGAGGAAATGAAAGTAGAGAAGGAAGCAATGATAGGACGAGTTCGGACTTGCATACTTGGATTGGAGGTTAAGAAATTGTGCAATAAAGTAGAAAATCTAGTAAGAGTGCAATGGGGAAAGGGCCGCAAGAACGCTACTTGGGAAGCTGAAGACAAGATTCGCGCTTCATATCCTTTCCTTTTTTGAGAATATATTCTTAACTTCTTTTCCCGAGCTACGAATTAATACATGTATCTATCGTTTGAATATCTCCTATCGATCGAGTCTTTAGGTATAAAACTAATGAATGTAAACATGTGTTTGAGACATGTTACGTTTGATGGATGCAAGTGTTTGCTAATGACTGCTCGTGGATGCATATACATACACAATAGGCACTAGATTGGCTCAATCACTTACATATTGCATATTGTTGTGTGTAAATTTTTTTTAAATTTTTATGGATTATCATTACATTGATGTTGTATTTGGATGGATGATTGTGCACACATATAGAACTTACATGGATTAGGATGATTTGCATACATTTTGGTTGCATGGCACAAACATACATTACATTAAGGAGGTCAACTGAATCAGCAGACCGCCTGATCTTTCGCATTAGTTTACGGACATATACACACACTATTGCATATGTTCGTAAAAGCATTAGAAATTCCTTAAGGATAATGGATGCTTATGATTGCTAAATGGATGTGGATGTTAGAATATATGTTCTTCTTAACTTAGAGATTTCGGGGACAAAATCCTTTGAGTAGGGGAGAATGTAACACCTCGGAATTTTAACGACACTAAAGATGATGAATTAAAGAATAATTAGTGTGAAATACACTGTTAACAATGAATTTAAGGAAAAATTAATTAAATATTCAGAATTAAGTTAAACGGACCGCGCCGTTGCATCCGTCTCGGAATTCTGGTCAAGATAGACACCTGGTTTGCGTAAATCGTACATCGTATGAAGAAGTTATTAAGGTTTGAAGTTTGTATGCATATAGGGAAGATATATATACATATAAAATTCAAAAATATTCAAAAATCAGCAAAATCAGAAATACGACGCGCAAATCGAGGAAGGGGTGACATTTTGAAGTTGACGTGAGACCCTGTTGGGTCGAGTTGGGGTCGACTCAGGCTCATAGGGGTCGACCCACTTGTTGACCCACCTATGGCTCTGGAAACTTCTTTTCTGAACCTGGACGACTTTGGAGCTAGATTCATGAACCCTAGGCTATATAAAGGACCCTAGACATAGGTTTTATTCATCTAAAAACAATGGTGATGGCTAAGCTCCACTGCAACGAAGATTGAATGGCCTAATCTACTCCAAATCTAATTCAACAAACATTATACAAATTCAGCAATGACTACAACAACTTATTCAACATGTTCTTCGCTGTAATTTGGATACATTTCCTTAGATCTACTCATTGTGAGCTCATGTTATTTTTAGATCTGAATACATAAATAGTAATATTGATATGTATATAATTTGAGCATAAATTGGGATGTATATGAATACGAGTTTTAGGCATACATTGGAAAATATACGAATATGGATTCGGGTATAACTTATATTGAAATGGGTGAATATGGACTAGGGACATAAATTGGAAAATATGTAGATTTGGGTTTGTGCATAACATATATATATATATATATATATATATGCCTTGACTTATAACTTGGGAAAACAGAGCATATGGTGCATAATTAAAAGGTGAACTAAAAAGGGGTGTAAAGTCTATAATTTGAATAGTGAATTGGGCATATAATTAAATATGGGGAAACAGAGAGATAATCACCTATAATGACATAGGTAGATTTGGATAAAAATGGAATGTCTAGTAGTTACAATTAGGAATTGTAATTGCATTTATGACACGAGGTTAGGTTGCATTAGTGGTGGAAGTCTGCCCGGACCCGATCAGCATATCCGGCAGCTAGTAATGTTGAACCTAATGTGAGAGGTCTAAGTGTGCAAACACGAACTGGGCTCAAACACGAGGTTAGACCCAACTGTGGAATAAGACTGCACGGACCAGACCGGCATATCCAGCATCCATACGTTGTAGGCCTAATGTGGGAGGTCTAGCCTATTATAACCATAATTGGACATGGTAATGAACTGGGTTACTTAACCTAATTTAATCCATAAGGATTGTATGATTATGAACTCAAGTTAGGGTTAAGTAAAATTGGATGGGTAGTGGGTGGGTAAAATAAAATAGAGGGGGGTGGGTAATATTTACATATAGGCCCATGAACTTAACCCAATAAGGTTATGTAATTAAAGACACCTAGTGGTATACATAACTAGTGGAAAATATAATAAAGTTATGTAATTAAAAACACCCTTGTAGGGTAAGCATAACTTGTATAAATGATAGAATTAGATATGCGTAATAACCTGCTAAGTAAACAACAATAAGTTGCAGTGACGGTGTAAATTGAATTTATGATTAAATGAGAAAGAATGAGGAAAACTTGTAAAATAAATAAGTTATATTTAATCATAAATGGTAAGTGACATGTTAATTAGGAAACATGTGAATTGAGATATACTTAATAATGTATTAAGGAGAACATGTTATTGTAATGATGTAACCAAGCAGGAATATAAAATAGATTGTGGATTACATACCTTGGGCCACAATCTAGAGAATAACATGTTGTAGGCTTATTAATGAACTTAAATGGATTAAGTTATATGATTGAAATTAATAAGCAAGAGAAACTTGGTAAATTAGAATAAGAATTCAAGATGAACGGAAATAACCAAGTTAAATGGGAACCGGGTGAGGTAAGGCAAGCGCGTAAAAGAATGTGAAAGGTGCTTGGACCAGTCCGTACGTTTGAGGGTGAATAACCCAACGGGGTAGATCATCGAGGTGTTATAAGACACGAGGGGAGCGCATATTCATCTGATTGTTATGACGGCTCCAAAGGACTGGAAGGGGAAGCACGTGGCTTCCTGAAGTACGTAAGGTGCTCCTAGTAGTCCTCTGTGCGGTCACATATGTCTTAGGCTGTACTCGTAGAGGTTGGGTCTGCGTGTAACTACTAGGTGGATGGGCCTTGACTGTAGATGTAGCTACGCAGTCAATGTTATGACGAGGTGACACCCGATGATTCGATGGTTGCCTCACGAGGAGGTAGAGAGGGTCACGACCAACAAGGACAGTCGACCGTCGGATATCTGTCATCGACAGCCAACGGGATGCGAAAAGACTAGAGCTAAACCCAAGATATCATTTCACCTTTCACTATCGAGGTACGGGGTTGAGGGTAGATGCCACACGGATGTTTAGATTGGTTGTTATTAGGGGTGGTCGCTTAGCTCTATAGTCTTTACTAGTTGAGGGAAGGGCCGAGGTAGGGCCATAGCCACCACGAAAATAGACCCGAGGTATATCTGTATATAGAGGCTCTTTTAGGACGGGTCTGTACAGATATGGAAAAGCTCCCGACCGAATTCCGTGTTTCTTGTATCGCCCTACCGCGAAACTCGGTGCACATTAGAGGACATGTGATTGAGGCTTCGAGCTACACTTACAGTACATATGTAGGACAGTCTAGATACATGCATATCCGCTCTGAATGGTGTATCGTAAACTAGAGGGCATTATTCGGATAAGGGATCTGATTCGATTGATGATGGCAGTCTGTACGCTTGCGTAGCATAGTAATGATAGATATATGTGGAACGTAACATTGTTATATAGAGATCCGTACATCACTCCGGCATAGGATTTGGGACTACGTTCATTACGGTGGAGACCATGCGAGTGGGGTACCATGGGGTGTATCTCGATATTGAGAGACAGTTACATATATTGTATTAGGTGAATCCATGGGAAAGTAAATGGGTACGATGCACGTATAGCTATTAACCCAGGTAACCTAATAATCAAGAAAATGTAATGGAATGGTATTAGTACGGATCATTCTACTTCTGATATACTAGTATCTGCGCGGTGCAGAGAAATGTATTTAAGAAGTGCAACATATCCTGTTCATCTTATCTTGCTCAGTTCACACTTGTTATTGTTACTGTTATCTTGCTCTTCCAGTTTTATATATACCTGCCATGATACTTTTATTTATTTATATTTAAAAGTAACTGGACTCACCAGACTTTATGTCTGATCCTTTTTGTTTCCTCTTCTCTCTCTTCCGCTTCCCCCCCAGGTTCTCAGGGTGGAAGTGCATAGAGTTGATTTGGATTATTTCAGCTTAGCTTGGATTTTTGGGATATAGATGTATCGCTTTGACTTCAGGTCAACTCTCTTATGGCTTCACAGGGAAATATGATTTTATGCTTTTGTACTCTGATATTTTTAGCAAGTTAGATTATTAATGTAATTAGTTACTTATATGTAAACTCAGTATTTAGGACCATGCTGTTTTGATTTAAATAAAGTTTTTTTAAAGTTTTTAATTCCGCTGTTATTTTACATGTCTGTCTTGTGCTATTATGTTCTTATTTACCTATAATGCTTCACAAAACTTAATGCATTCCCTTAGTGAGTGATATTAACGGACGTGGGGAGTCATATATAGGGTCTAATAAAATAGTGATATGCGTTTTGCTCAGTTTGAAGGGATGAAGTGCCCAGTAGGGAAAATCATTGTATGCGTCCGGAGACACAGTGGGAGCATGTCCAATTTATTATTCGATGAGACTAGAAGGAAGTGCGAGACTTCTACAGGACATGAGGATACTCTGAGATGGCCCTTTGGAGTCGGCCAAACAATGTTGTATCCCCAGAGGTACATCTGTACGGCTCTATTTGTAGAATATGTATTGGATGCATTGATGGTTGAGGATAGCCAAAAGATTGATGGGGTGATTTTTAGGATTCGGCAATTGCCTCTGCTTTGAGAGCTGGATTTGTGGTCAGGACCCAACAAGGATGGTAGATTGTCTGATACTTGTCTTTGTTGGTCGAAGCAAGTACGAGAAAGACTGAAGCTAAACTGACAGGCCAAATGATCTTTCACTATCGAGACATTGGATGAGGGACAACGACAAATTGAATGCTTAGATTGTTTGTTAGGGGCACGGTCACTTAGATCTTTGAATGGTCTTTCATTAGTTGGGGGAGGAGGGGACGAGTGGGGTCATAGCCACCGAGAAAAGTGACAGACCTATCTATGGATATCTGTGTTATAGGTCTAATGAAGATATCCTTTATAGATATATAAATCCTATGACCGAGTTCCGTTGAGGAACTCATGATTAGGGAGCTTTCGTAGCGGGGCAATTGAGGCTTATTATCTTTTGTAGCATAGACTAGGATGCTTTCGTAGCATGGAGATAGAGATTTAGTGCACCTTTGTAACACGGTCTAGTACTCTTTTGTAGTATAGCAATGGAAATCTTGTAAGATTTTGCAGTGCGGCGATGCCGATCACTCAAGAGGGTAATAGGGGAGTACCTTGGTATGTTGGGCATATAGCTATATATATATGATTTATTACGTTAGTCTACTTGGGAGTAGATGGGTATGATTCATGCCTAAAACCGATGATTGTAATGTGCAGTGAACCCAAATAACCTAATAAATATAAACTAGTGATGACGGTATATGTAGTATTATTTATATAAAGTATAATTTTTCCACACCAGAACTTTTGTTTTGACCCCCTCCCCATAAAAAACCCATAAGTTAGATAGATGGCAAAGATTTTACCGCTTAGAGACACTTGCTAGATGGTGTCATTATTATGGTAGGTATTAACCTATTATTATATTTTATTTTGTCCCACTGTGAGATAATTATTATGGGCTCTGATATATTTATCTTTGCATTTCTGCAGGATACAAAACAATATGACTCGAGTTTCAGTAGGCTTAGATTTTAGCATTTACTAAAATACTCGAATGTGTCAAAATTTGTTGTTACATCTGGTATCAGAGCTTATGTTTAAGATTCCTTTATAGATAATGAGTGAATGTATTTGTATTGTTAAAATATAAATATATTATGTATACCTAGATCTATAGAGGAACCCACTAATTAAGTGAATCAACACATGGAGAAAGTTGGGATATAAGTTTTGTACACTAAGGAAATGGTTATGGAATTTTGAGAATATTAGACCAATGAGTGGTAGAGTGAAAAGTGTACAATGTGTTTTTAAAAAATAAAGAAGATTCCATGTGTTAATATCCGAAATTTTGGTATTTTAGATTAGTGGATTGGACGGTAGAGCGTTATCGAGGAAGTGTAATAAAAAAATGCATTTGGAATATATATATATATATATATATATATATATATATATGTATATATATATATATATATTTGTTGCAAAATGGTATTAAGCTCAGATTAGTTTAGATATAGCTTTGGAGGAATTTGGTGTGAAAGAGAATATGGAAGAAGAAAAATAACTTCACGCAAAGGGTACGGGGATGAAAAATTAAGGAACCACCTTGTACTTGGTCCCATAATGAAACTTTTGATAGAACCGGAAAAAGTAAAGATATGGAAAAAGATTTCTATTTTTCAAATTAAAATGTTTTCAGTTTTCAGAAATTTATTAGCTTGTAATATTGAGATTTGCATTGAGATAATTTTGAGAGAAAAATATACAGATTTGTTTTCAAAAGAAGATATAAGAGTTTTGCATAAAGAATGGTTTGTCATACACTTTAACTCATATGAACAAGGAAAATTATAAGATAGGCTTTTATGAATCAATAAGTTTTAAAGTCAACGTGTTTGTTAAAGTGTCAAGGAAATGTGCAGCGAAAGAGGTGTACAAATTATACGTGAACAGTATATGTTGTGCTACCTGTTTCGATAAAGAAATGAACAATATTAAAATAATGACGTTCCCTTGTTACTTTACACAGAACACAAAAGTGTCTTTAGAAAAGATTCACATAAATTTAATCTTATTAATTCCTCTTGAAAAAAAAATATGTATTAAAATAAATAAGAGCTCCAACTAAGTTAAAGTGCAAAAACCTTTTTGATTTTTGAGAAGATAAAATATTAGAGTATTATTAGCAGAATGGTTCCACTAATGTGTTTGAACTATTGGTAGAAATTTAAGGAATTGCTTCGGTATATAAGTAAACCCTAACTTGAATAGAAACTGTAGGAAACCTAAAGGAGTAAAAGCAGGAAATGGTCAACATTCAACAGTTACACAAAGATGTATAACGATTGAGAAAAAGGAAATTGTGAAAAGTCATCTTCCGAGTGGTTATTATTCTATTGGAGAGCAGTTAAAGGGAATTTTAAGACTAGTATGATTTATGTGGAAAAGATATAGAGAGATGGATTCCACGTAAATACAAATTTAATCAAGTGTACAAGTTAAAGTGAAATAGGTTGGCTAATTCGAATGAGAATTAAGTTCCCATGAAAATCAGTAATATTTTTGGAAAGAGCAAGTTTGGGATTTTTATAAGTGAAATTATGTCATAATTTGCAATTAATGGAAGTCCTTTTTTGGCACTTCTTGAGGAAGAAGAAAGTTCAACATATTGTCTCACTTTATGGTGAAATGGGAACTAAGGGTACAATAATTAGTTTGTAGGGAGTGGTGGATGATAAAGAGTAGCGTTACGGTTGTTTAAATTCAGTGATGAGGATTTTTTTTAAAGGGACATGGTCCTTGACCTCCTAATCCTAGTGGATAGCCACATTTAGCCGTTGTATCTTTTACCTGATAGTGATTACAGTAGAGCTTGTTTTCTTTTAGTCACACTTATATGTAGTATTCTATTTTATTATTGAAAATAGAACAATTTAATGTGATGTTCTCTTTCTAAGTGTTTGTGATGATTGCTAGAAAAGAACAAAGACATATGATATTGTAAATAAAATAACAATGGAAGCAAAAGATGAATGACTAAAAGGAAAAAAACAAAATTTATAGAAAGAAATGAAGATGATAACAACAATAAATGAGAATAGCAAGAGAAAATAAATTCTTCTGAGGTAAATTTGGGGAACTGAAATTTTTTTATTCTTATCAAAACTGTGCTTGGAATACAAAATAGATATTTTTTTACGATTACCGATAAAGGTTTCCAATTATGGGGAGAAAGGTGCGTAAAAGTGAAGTTGAAAATATGGAATTTCCCACTTTCTACCCTTTACTAACATAAGAAATCGAATTTGTAAAACTAGGGTTTTTCTAAAATTCGAAATTTAAAGTTGGACGGTATGGTTTGGATGCAAAAATTGGATGAAATACGCTCTTATTCTATAAGAGAGTGGGGAAAATTGGATGAAAAGATAACTTTGTTTTTAAATTATTGCATTCATATGGAAATTACTAGTATATTTAGGTTGTGTGCATCATGTTTGCTAAAGATTTTGTTAAAAGGAATGTAACACCCCATATTTTCTGTGAACATTAAAGTAACGAATTAAAGAATACTTAATTTTAAAAAGAGGAATTGGGTGAAACCGGTTACACCATTGCGTTTGTCTTGGAATTCTGCTTGAGATAGAGTCCGAGTTTGCATGAATCGGACTCCATATAAAGAAGTTATGGAGTTCAGAAGTTTTCAAGTTTAAACAGTAATTAAATATAATAATAAATTAAATTAGAAAACAGTTCAAATTTCAAAATCTGGCAAGAGCGGCCTGAGTGGGAAATTTCCCGCTCAGGGGTGTCGACTCCCCCAGGGGGAGTCGACATAGGTGTCGACCCCCCTGCAGGGAGTCGACCCCTCCTAGATCCAGCTCCTATGACGAATTTTTACAGCCCTGTGATGATGTGGCCTTCTCTGATTGGCCAGTGACTGATTTCTGAGGTATTAGGGCATATGTGTCATGTTATGGTTGGTTGGATGACACATCTCTTTGGTTTGATGGCTCTGATTTCTCCTAGACTAATCTAAAGTCTAGAATTAAACCTAGACTTTTATATAATCACCCCAAACCTCAACCCTAGAACTCATTCTATGAAGCCGTCATGTTGTTCGTCTACAAAATATCCTAGCCTCCATTTATCTACCCCAAACTAGAGAATCAAATTCAAACTAGGAATCAATTAGAAGAACTAGAGAATCAAACGTCTACATCAAAGGATAGCTTTTCAAATTCAGAAATCAGATCCTAGAAATCAAGATCCGTCCTTTATCTGTAAGTACATTAATTGTTTAGATGTGAACACCTAATAAGAAATCATGACTGTAATAACTGGATCTAGAACTATGCCTAATTCTATTCGTGCCTATCCTTTTGTCAATTCCGAATTGCCTATGCCTATGAGACTATTGTGATTGATGTAATGACACTTATCGTGCCTATGAGACTATTGTGATTGACATAATTAAACTTAACATGCCTATGAGACTGTTGGATTGACGAAATGGAACCTATCATGCCCCTGGGACTGTTGTGATTGATTTATCATGTTGTACATTCTATGTCTATGAGACTATTGGACTGACACAATTGAACCTACCATGCTATATATGCAAATTACATGATAAGTTATGTTCATACATGCTTACATGTTTAGATCCAAGCTAGTACCCATGTTTAAGATCTATATAAGTTCATGCTTATACAATTAGATCTATGCTAGTTCGCATGTTATTTGATCTAATTTAAATGTAAGATCACGTTCATGTGCTTAATTAAATTTATGTCGTTCTATCCCAAATTTATACTACGCATGTTGATCTATATTGTTTATGCCTGTTGGAATGTTACATGTCCCTTTCTTTTCCTTTTG
This sequence comes from Allium sativum, assembly GCA_030737875.1. NCBI lineage: Eukaryota > Viridiplantae > Streptophyta > Magnoliopsida > Asparagales > Amaryllidaceae > Allium > Allium sativum. The sequence goes on along the minus strand of JASFAX010000772.1, from coordinate 26,749 downwards.
TTTATAAGTTAGGCTAATTTGCGAGCCTAACGTTCTATGTGAATTATGCGAACAACGGGGGAGACGTTAGGGAAAAATATTAAACTACATGTTATTGGCATAGATTAGCTCATAATTATGTAAATGATTAGTAGCATGAATTGGTAGAATTTGTATACCTAGAATTATGGACATAATTTAGAGAGTAAATGGGGCATGACTTGAATTGACAACACTTGTGGATAATTTACATATGAACATAAATTGTAAATATGTAGATTAATTAAAAGATGAATATGCCTAACCCGAGGTTAGATTGAGTTACGGTGTAAGACTGTCCGGAACCGCCCGGCACATCCAGCAACCATAGCAATATAGATCTAATGTGAGAGGTTAGCGCATTAAGCCCAAAAACCCGAGGTTAGATTGAGTTGCAGTGTAAGACTGCCCGGAACCGCCCGGCACATCCAGCAACCACAACAATATAGATCTAATGTGAGAGGTTGGTGCTTTAATGAATGAATTAAAGCTGAGAAACAAACAGGCTAAGAATGGTAGGGTTAAGTTAACACAAGAAGGCAACACTTAACCAATGTAACATGACAAGTGGTTGGGTTAAGTTAACACAAGAGGGCAACACTTAACCAATATAACATGATGTGTGATAGGGTTAAGTAACACAAGAAGGCAACACTTAACCAATGTAATATGACAAGTGGTAGGGTTAAGTAACACAAGAAGGCATCACTTAACCAATGTAACATGACAAGTGGGTGGGTTAAGTTAACTCGACTGGATTGATGACACTTAACCAATATAACATGATGAACGAGTGGGGTCAAGTTAATGGGAAACACTTAACCAATATAACATGATGAACGAATGAGGTTAAGCTAAGGGGAAACACTTAACCAATATAATATGATGAATGAACAGGTTAAGTTAATAAAAAAACACTTAACCAATTACAACATGATGAGTGAGAAGGGTTAAGTTAATAAGAAACATTTAACCAACATGACATGACGTGTGGATGGGTTAAGTTAACTGGAATGGATGGATAACACTTAGCCAATTTGGGGGGGTATACGAATAGACCCTAGGAAACCCTAGTAACGGGGACTCATTTCAGCAGTAACCCACATAGATGTATCACCGTATCCTGAACTAGGCAGAATGGGGCACGATTACTAGGCTGACTATAAGCGGTCAAAATAGCGGCAGGAGGTGCAGCAGTGTAGTTCCAACGGATTATGGGCGTGCACGTGCTCCGGAGTGGAAAAGAAGGCACTGGGCATCAGTAGTATACACTGTGCATCTTGAATCGTGTCGGGTCGCTATCATAAGGATTGGTACACCTTATGGTGGGACCAGCACAGGGTATCTACACGCAAGAGAGGGTCGATTGACACATACACAAGAAAATTTAATACAAGTAGGGAATCGAATCGATAGGGTAGTAAGGGTACATCTAATATCTTCATGGCAATTGGGCTGACTGAGGTAAGATCCTCATACTAGATGTACACCTGAAGGCTACCACAATTGCAGGGTTGGGATCACCTTATTATATAACATAGGATTCTAGTTGGGACACTAGTAGGGGATACAGATCCTTTTCACAGGATACTAATTGGGACACTAGTAGGGGATACAGATCCTTTTCATATGATACTAATTGAGACACTAGTAGGGGATACAGATCATTCCATAAAAGACACTAGTTAGGATGCTAGTTGGGTGGTGCAGAGAAAAGAAATCAGAGAAAGAAGTGAAGTGCATTCAGTGTATCTTACCTTGTCATATCTAATGATCATCATTTGTTGTCTTGCTATGCTTATCATCATGGTTATGTCTGGTATTCAGTTTATTCATGTCATGATCCTTTTACCTGTTTACATGCTAAATAATCACTGGACTTACCAGAGTTATGTCTGACCCGTTTTCTTTTGCCTTCTTTTCTTCCGTCCCCCCTTCCCCCAGGTTCACAGGGAGGGAACATTACCACTTAGCTCAGTTTTCTTTCCAAGCTCGAAGATAGTCAATGTATTGCTTTGGACTCTCTTTTCCACTGCTATGGCTGGCTCATGCTTTATTGGCGAATATCATTGTTATTTTATGCTTCTTTGTTTTTTTAAACAAGACATATGCTTTGTTGTAGTGGGTAATGGTGTTTTGGTGTTGGAAAACAAATCTTTGTACAATCTGTTTTACCAAACTGCTGTTATATCAATGAAGTAAAGTTTTATATAATTTCCGCTATTTAAAATTTTGTCTGTTTTGTAATTTATCTGTTCTATACACTTATGACGCTCCACTGAAGTTAATGCATTCCTTTGTGAGTGACCTTAACGGAGGTGGGGTGTTACATGTGGTATCAGAGCTGAAGGTTACCAGAAAAGATAAAAGATTGTTCAAAAGCATATTTTTAAAGGGGTGTTTTCTAAAACATGTTTTACCGAAGCGTTTTTCAAGAGAAAAGTATTGTTTTTAATGGCATATTCCCTAAAGCCATATGCACTATCTTTCGATTTGCTATTTGGATCTCTTCTTCCTTTCTTTTCGCCATAGTTTTGTAGGCATACGGAAGTAGTGCCCAACCTCCATCTGTAGCCGCAGTAATTTCACCTACGGTTAGTCTTATTTCAAGCTTTGTAGATTGTCGTACGATGAAGGTAGTTTCGAGAAACTTGTCAACAAGCTACACAAGGATAGTAAGGATAAGAATAAGCGAGTTTGGGCTAAGGAGCACAAGTCCAAGGATAAGAAGCTTGTTGATATGGCTTAATCCACGCAGAAGGAGAAAGGTGAAAAGAAAGAGGCCAAAGTAGAAGAATCACAAACAAGGAATTGGAATATAAGAAGGGTGAAAGAAATAATAGATCCCACGACAAGGAGAAGTGTCTTTTCTATGTTATAGTGGGTCATTTAATTGTAGGAAGAAGAAGACAGGTGGTTGTTTTCAGTATGGTGAAGCAGAGCATCTTATCAAGGATTGCCCGAAGGACAAGGACAAGGGAAAAGGACATAATCTTCTAGAGGGCAATTGCATGCTCTCACTATTAGTGTACCTAAGAGAGGTAGGAACGTTTCTGTTGAAAGTTTAGTTTTTCTTTTCAATCATCCTGTTAGAACCTTATTTGATTCTGATGCTTCACATTCTTTTCTATCTGCTTACATAGTTGAGTCTCTGCACCTTAGTACTAGTATAGTAGAAGATCCCATTATTTTCTCAAATCCAGTTGATGGTTCGGCTCATTTATCTATGATTTGTTTGGATTTGGGAATATCTATACTAAGCGTTGAGTTTAGATTTAATGTTTACGTTTTTGGTTTCATGTGCTATGGGTTGATTCTAGGGATGGATTAGTTATCCAGTAATGGTGCTATTCTCGATTGGGAAAGGAGGGCAGTTAGACTTTTGACTCGCCTCGGTAATACCCTTGAAATCTCGTGTAACCCTAAGGGTTCTGTCATGCTTAGTTACCTAGAATCTCTTGATACATCTGTTGATAATTTGCAACATGTTCAAGTAGTCCATGAGTATCCTGATGTCTTTGATGAAGTGAAGGGTTTATCCCCAAAACATGAAATAGATTTCCGCATATACTTGGTTGATAACGCCAACCTAGTTGCATTACCCGTATGACACATGGCTCCAAGGGAAAGGAAAGAGCTCAGCAAGCAGTTAAAGAGTTGCTTAAAAAAGGGTTCATAAGGCGGAGAATTTCTGAATGGGGTGCTCCAATAGTGTTCGCTACTAAGGCGGATGGTTCACTTCGCTTATGCAAGAATTTTTAGAGAATTAAACAAGCTGACTAAGACAAATAGACACCCACTTCCAAGAATAGATGATTTGTTTGACCAGTTTGTAGGTGCGTCTGTTTTCTCCCAACTAGATTTGGTTATAGGGTTTCATCGACTAAGAGTAGCTGAGGACAGTATAGACAAGGCTGCTTTTAGGACCCCTGACGGTTTCTTTGAGTAGCTCGTCATGCCTTTCGGTATTGACGAATGCACTCGCTTATTTTCTTAACTTGATGAGTAGGGTGTTTAGGGAGTTGCTTAATAAGTTTGTAGTATTCTTCGTGGACAATATCTTGATTTTCTCAAAGAACGAGGAAGAACATGCTTTGCATTTAAGAGAAGTCATGGATACACTTCGAGCACATCAACTTAAGGCAAAGTTCTCCAAAAAATATCATTTTTGGAGAGAAGAAGTAAGGTTTCTAGGACATGTGGCATCCAAAGAAGGGGTAGCAGTAGGTCCCGCAAAAGTAGTTGCGGTGCAAGACTGGAGGGTCCCAAGGAATGCAACAGAAGAAAGGAGCTTTCTTGTATTAGCGGCTTAATATAGGAAGTTCATTAAGGACTTTGTGAAGGTATTATTCCCACTTACTAGATTAACGAAGGAGAATCTAACCTTTGCTCGAGATATTGATTGTGATGTCGCTTTCCAACGATCGAAGAGGGCTCTTACAACGGCCCCAGCTTTGACTTTTACCTTATGATAGTAAAAGGTTTACGGTATACACGGATGCATGCAGCACGAGACTAGGCGCCATTTTGGTGTGAAAAGGAACGATAAGATCGTAGCGGATGCCTTAAGAAGAAGAAAAATTGACTTCAAGTCCTCTTTATGTGAAAAAGGAAAAGTTCAGAATATGTATCAACCTTTAATTTTAAGACCTTCGGTTAAGTTAGTAGTTGGCATCTCTAGGAGTAAGACCTACGCTTTTGGATCAAATAGGGACTCCACGAAGAAAAAGACACTCAGATAGTTGACGCAACGGATAAGTTAAGATAGTCAGAGCACAATGAAATGAAGCTCAAGAAGATGCGACTTAGAAGACTGAAGACTAGATACGCGCATCATACCCTTTTGAGGGTATATCCTTGATCTCTCTTTTTCTGTAAAGTTTATTTATATGCTAGTCTTTATCTTTTAAGTATATCCTCTCGGTCCTATCCTCGATCCTTAGGTAGAAGCCAATGGATGTAAACATGTGTTTGAGACATGTTATGTTTGGTGGATGCAAGTGGATGTAAGTGTTTGCTAGTGGTTGCTCGTGGATGCATATACACATATTAGGCACTAGATCGGCTCCGTTACTTCCATATTGCATATGCATGAGTAGATTTTTATATATATATGGATTGAAACTTGATGTGATATCATATGGATGATGCATTTGAATGGATGATTATGCACTCATGTAGAAAGTGTAATTAGGAATAATTGCATACATAATAGACTCATGGCACTGACATGATTCGCATCAAGGTGGTCAACTGAATCAGTGGACCGCTTAATTTTGCATTAGGTAAGGACATATACACACATTATGCATATGATCATGAAAGCATTAGAAATCTTTTTAAGGACAATGGATGCCTTTGATTGATGGTTGAGTAGATGGATAATGGATGTGAGGATACATTCTTCTTAACTTAGAGATTTCGGGGACGAAATCCTTCAAGAAGGGGAGAATGTAACACCTCGTATTTTTTGTGAATATTAAAGTAACTAATTAAAGAATACTTAATTTTTAAAAGAGGAATTGGGTGAAACGGGTTACGCCATTGCGTTCATCTCAGAATTCTGCTTAAGATAGAGTCCGAGTTTGCATGAATCGGACTCCGTATTAAGAAGTTATGGAGTTCAGAAGTTTTCAAGTTTAAACAGTAATTAATATAATAATAAATTAAATCAGAAAACTGTTCAAATTTCAAAATCTGGCAAGAGTGGTCTGAGCGGGGAATTTCCCGCTCAGGGGTGTCGACCCCCCAGGGGGAGTCGACATAGGTGTCGACCCCCTATAGAGGAGTCGACATAGGTGTCGACCCCCCTGTAGGGAGTCGACCCCTCCCAGATCCAGCTCCTGTGACGAATTTTTACAGCCCTGTGATGATGTGGCCTTCTCTAATTGGCCATTGACAAATTTTTGAGGTATTAGGGCATACGTGTCATGCTATGGTAGGCTAGATGACACATCTCTTTAGTTTGATGGCTCTGATTTCTCCTAGACTAATCTAAAGGCTAGAATTAAACATAGACTTCTATATAATCACCCCAAACTTCAACCCTAGAACTCATTCTATGAAGCCGTCATGCTGTTCTTCTACAAACTGTCCTAGCCTCCATTCATCTACCCCAAACTAGAGAATCAAATTCAAACTAGGAATCAATTAGAAGAACTAGAGAATCAAATGTCTACATCAAAGGATAGCTTTTCAAATTCAGAAATCAGATCCTAGAAATCAAGATCCATCCTTTTTCTATAAGTACAGTTATTGTTTTGATGTGAACACCTAATAAGAAATCACGGCTGTAATAACTGGATCTAGAACTACGTGTAACAACCCGTATTTTCAATAACCTATTATAACGTAAATCGAGGCAGAATTTAATTCAAAAATCTGATTCAAGGGAAACGGGCTATGCCATTGCGTTCGTCTCGGAAAAATACGCGAAATAGAGTCCGAGTTTTCGAAAATCGGAGTCCGTATGACCCGATTAAGGCCCAACGAAGTTTTCAGAAAATTCAAAGTAAAAACGGATTTCAAATTCAAGTTCTAATTTGAAAATTTGGGCCAGTTTGGGCCAGGCGGGAAAATTCCCGCCAGAGCACCCAAGTCGACAGCCCTGTCGACTTGGGAGTCGACTTGGTTGGACCAAGTCGACAGCCCTGTCGACTTGGCTGTCGACTTGGCTCAGACGGGCTGTTTAGCCTGGTGCACCATTTAGAGATTGTGTTGAGCTTGGGGGCCAGATTCGGTTTTGAGGGCTGAGATTGCAACTAGGGTTTAATCCTATGGCCTAAAACACTTGCCTAATATATAAATAAGGCCCTAACCTAACCCTAAATCATCATTAATCAATCCTACAACTAAACTATGGCAAAATCAATCCTCTCATGGCCTCCACTCTCTTCATACAATTCCTAAATAAATTTCTAAGTGATTTTCCATGCATACAAGAGTTTTCAAACTTGTATGAGCATCATTAGCTTGCATTCAAGTCAAGTTTCTATATTTGCATCATAAAGAAAGAGTTTTGATCATTTTGGCTCAAGGGTTTTGCTTGCATTTTGGGTTTATTTGATTTCATAAGGGCTTTCTTATATTTGCTATACTCATTTGAGTCCTCATAAGCATTGTAAGCCCTATTCTACTTTCATACTTAAACTCTAAAGTTAAATGTATGATATGCAAGTTTATCATGTTGTAATATGCAAGTTTATATGCAAGTATGTCATGTTATGATATGCAAGTTTATATGCAAGTATGTCATGCTATGATATGCAAGTTCATCATGTCATGTTATGCAAGTTTACCATGTTATGCTATGCAAGTATGTCATGTTATGATATGCAAGTATGTTATGCAAGTTTGGGATGATCATCTTGTTCATGTTATCATGTTATGCAAGCTTATCTTGAGTATGTGAACATAAAGCTTCAAGCTTTATGCTAAAGGTTGCATTTTGGCAACATGTAAGTTATCATATCTCTTATGATAACTTGCATGTGAGGCTAAATGCGAACTTATGGCCATTTCTACATGTCATTTAGCACCATGTATCACCAATATGCCAAGTTTGGTTTTATGCATGCTTTTGGGGCCTAAAAATGTAATATGCAAGGGTATGAACACATGAACATTTCATATGCCACCATGTTAAACTTGTGGCTTCAATACCTTTATGTCATGATTATGCCAAGTTCCCTCTTTCTATCCTTTATGCGCTATTGCGATATGTAAGCGATGGGATTGCGTTTGGGGTTGGGTAAACTTAAAAGACATAAAAACATAAGCTTGGGAATTTACCTATAAGTTAGGTCTACCCATTGGGAATTTACCTATTAAGTTAGGTCTACCCAATTGCTTGAAAATTTGTAACAAGTTTTGGAAACATGATGGACATGACACTTAGAAAAGATAAGTGTGACCAACTCGAGGTTGGGTTGAGTTTGTAGCGTAAACCTACCCGGAACCGACCGGCTTAACTAGTTGCTACAAACAATAGGACCCAATGTGAGAAGTTGGCCATGTTGTACCTTGAACCCGAGGTTAGACCAAGTTGTGGTGTAAAGCTACCCGGAACCGACCGGCTTAACTAGTAACCGCAACAAAGTCTAATGTGAGAGGTTAAGGCGCATTAAATTAATTAATGCCTCATGATTAGGGTTAAGTCATGGTCCACTTAATACTTAACCAATTTGGGCTTGGTAGATTAATCGGGGTTAAGTCGTGAACTCATTGTTACACTTAACCAAGTTAATCCCTGATTATCAAGAGGGTTAAACCGTACTTAACCCACTAGAAAAATCCTAGCAATGGGGGGCCCACTCCAGCAGTAATCCCAAGTTTGTATCATTAAGGCCCTAGGGACTAGGCTAGGGAGGGGGCACGATTACTGGGCTGGAGGTAAGCGACCAAAAGCGACGGCAGGGTGGTACGCCGGTGTAGTTCCGGGCGGACTCTGGTCGTGCACATAGTCCGTAGCCGGAGAAAACATGCACGGGTACCAGTAGATCGATACTGTGCACTCATGTTCATGGTGTCCAGGGGTTGACACCCTAGGGCTTGATACACCCGAAGGGTGGACCCGGCACAGTTCAACTACAATTAGGTTTAGGCCGTATTGACACCAACACGTGACGAGTTAGGCTTAGGGAGCCGATCGACTAGACCGTTTGGTTGGACCTTGTATTAGGGTCATTTCATGTTATTGGGCCAAAGCTTGGGCCAAGGGATCAATACTTGTTCATTCAAGTCATGTTAGTTTGCTAGTACACCTGTGGTGCAAAACCTTAATCCTGATTATGCGATGACACCTTTATCTACCTTGTTAGTTAATCATCATACTAGTATGTTGTTATCCTTATGATCATACCTGCTTCTCATGCCAGTTAACTTTATCAGTTTACATTGATTGTAGTAGGGCTTACTCAGTCTTTTTGACTGACCTATTTTCTTTCGCCTCTTTTCTTCCGTTCCCCCCCTAGGTTCTCAGGGAGGGAATATAGGAGCTTAGCTGGATTTCTGATCGCTTGCTTGTGGGATTTTAGCTCATGTACGGTCTTGACATGAAGCTAGCTATGGTTATCACTTATTTTGGGGATAGTACTTATGTATTTCAGTTTTTCAGTAATGTTGTTTTTATCTAGACTTGTGTATTTGGAAGGATAACATTATGTTGTACCAGACTTGTTTTGAAATGGTTTGAAATCCTCCGCTGTTTTATCTATGTTATTTACTCTGTTTACATATATACATATGTTCTTGTTCTGCCTTGATATATCATTATGCATGTTTACCTGGTTCAAACGCCCCTCCAAAGTCAGAGTGCTTGCAAGAGTCACCCTGGCGGAGGTGGGGTGTTACATTTTGGTATCAGAGCATATGGTTTACGAGATGGAACAAAAAGGTTTTTAGAAAACTTTTGGAAAACTATTTTCAAAACCAAGTATAAAGTATTTTCCAAAGAAAAGTCTAGTTTATTTTAAAGGCTATTCCCCAAAAAGCCATTAGCAAAATTCCTTCATTTTTCTCCATTCTGAATCTGTCTTTTTCTTCGTTTTCAGTATGGCCGATAACTTTGCTATTCCGGAGGGAGTACACGTACCTGTTTGGTATAGGAGACTTTTGGAGGCTAGGGCGACCGAAGCCGGCCCCGCAGATGTCCCTCCTCCTCCTCCCCCAGTAGTTAATGTTCCTCCTCCTCCGGTAGTTAATGTTCCTCCTCCTCCTGTCGCTGAGGTTCCTCTTCCTCCTCCCCCTCAGCATCCTCAAGCTGACTTCGCAAAGACTTGCAAAGATTTCAAAGCAATGGGTGGCAAGAACTTTCAAGGCACTGAGACTTTTGTAGAGGCCAGAAATTGGTTGAAAGAGACCGAGGATTTATTTGCTATCTTTGGGTTAGACGATCAGAGGAAGATCTTGTTGGCGGTTTGGCTTATGAAGGATGAAGCCGCTTATTGGTGGGAAGTCACCAATGGTACTAGGCCTGTTGAGACTTGGGCCGATTTCAGGGCAAGGTTCGTGCTTAAGTTTCTATCTTCTGCTGAGGAGAATCTGCAAATGGAGAAGTTCATAACTTTGAGACAAGGAGATATGTCTGTCAAAGAGTATGTGAACAAGTTCAATCAGTTAGCTCGTTTTGGCTTGGATATGGTCAATACTCCTCAGAAGAAGGCTCTTCGTTTTGCTAGAGGATTGAATGAGCCGTTGCAGGGATTGGCTATGTCACATATTCCCCATGGGGCCACGTTTGAGAGCTTGGTTGATATGGCGTTACTTCAGGGAGATGTCAAGAAAGAGGTCAAGATGAATGATACTCAAGCCAAGAAGACTGATTCCCAGTGGAAAGGAAATCAGGGTAATCCAAGTGGTCAGAGCAGTCAAGGCAATCAAAACAAGAACAAGAACAAGAACAAGAGTCAAGGCAACAAGGGGAACAACAACAAGGGCAATAACAACAAGGGGAAGTGCCATTATTGCGGTTCAGTTGGGCATCTTGTTAAGGATTGCAAGAAGAGGAAAAGGAAGAATGGTGAATGCTTTTTCTGCGGAGAGACTGGACATTTCAGTAAGGATTGCCCGAAGAAGCAAGGGCAAGGCCAGGGTCCGACTCAGCGTGCTGGACCTTCAGGAGGGCAAGTTCATGCTCTCAATGTCGCTCCAGTTCCCGACCGAGGTAGTATTTCTGTTGAGAGCCTTGTATATATTTCTGATTTTCCAGTTCGTACCTTGTTTGATTCTGGTGCATCGCATAGCTTTATCTCATCTGATCTTGTTGATAGTTTGCACCTTAGTACTAGCTTGGTAGATGATCCCGTCTGTGTCTCAAATCCTATTGGGGGTTCCGCCCATCTGTCTATGATATGTGGGGATTTGAGGATCTCTATACTAAGTGTAGAGTTCTTGTGCAGTGCTTATGTTCTTGGTTTTAGGGGATACGGATTGATATTGGGCACGGATTGGTTTTCCAGATATGGAGCCATTCTTGATTGTGAGCATAGGGTTGTGAGGCTCGTGACTCGCCTCGGAAACACCCTAGAGATTTCTTGTGATCCGAGAGGTCCCGTCATGTTGTGCTATCTTGAATCACTCGACTCGTCAACGAAAACTCTTCAGTCTGTAAGGGTGGTTCGAGAGTATCCGGATGTTTTTGATGAAGTTAGGGGGTTGCCCCCTAAGCGAGAGATTGATTTCCGCATTTATCTGGTGGATAATGCAAAGCCGGTTTCTTTGCCCGTTCGGCACATGGCTCCGCGTGAAAGGCGGGAGCTAAGTAAGCAAGTGAAGGAGTTGCTTGAGAAGAACTTCATTAGACGAAGTATATCTGAATGGGGAGCGCCTGTGGTATTTGCTACCAAGGCAGATGGTTCTCTCCGACTTTGTGTTGATTATCGAGAGTTGAATAAGATGACTAAGAAGAACAGACACCCGTTACCGAGGATTGATGATCTCTTTGACCAGCTTGTCGGTGCTTCTATTTTCTCTCAGCTTGATCTTGCTACGGGATTCCATCAGCTCAGGGTAGCTGAAGATAGTATAGACAAGACTGCGTTCAGAACGCCAGATGGATTCTTCGAATGGCTTGTCATGCCGTTCGGCTTGACTAATGCACCCACATATTTCATGGACTTGATGAGTAGGGTGTTCAGGGAGTTCTTGAACAAGTTTGTCGTGGTCTTCGTAGATGATATTCTGATCTTCTCTAAGGATGAGGAAGAGCACACAAGGCATCTCATGGAGGTGATGGATACGCTTAGAGCGCATCAGTTGAAGGCCAAGTTCTCCAAGTGTCACTTTTGGAGAAGGGAAGTTAGATTCCTTGGGCATATAGTATCTAAGCAAGGCTTAGTAGTGGATCCCGCTAAGGTAGTTGCAGTTTAGGATTGGAAGACTCCAAGGAATGCAACCGAAGTGAGAAGTTTTCTAGGTCTTGCAGGCTTTTACCGGAAGTTCATCAAGGACTTCGCGAAGATTTCCGCTCCTCTCACTAAATTGACGAAGAAGAATTTAGTTTTTTCTTGGAGCATAGAATGCGAGCTTGCTTTTCAGAAGCTCAAGAGAGCCCTCACATTAGCACCTGTTCTAGCTTTGCCCGATGGAGGGAAGTTATTTACAGTATACACCGATGCATGTGGCACGGGGTTAGGAGCTGTTCTGATGCAAGAAGGAAGGGTGATATGCTTTGGCGGTAGACAACTCAAAGTACATGAGAAGAATTATCCCACTCATGACTTAGAGTTGGCAGCAATAGTATATGCACTCAAGGCTTGGCGCCATTATCTTCTGGGAGAAAGATTTGAGCTTTATACCGATCACAAGTCATTGAAGTATCTTTTTTCTCAGAAGGATCTGAATCTGAGGCAACAAAGATGGATGGAATTCTTGGCGTCCTATGATTTTGAGATAGCTTATACCCCTGGCAAGGGGAATGTGGTAGCAGATGCATTGAGTAGAAGAAGGTTGACCCTAAGTCCTCTATTCGTTGAGATGAAGAATTTAGAGTATGTGGCAACCTTTGATTTCTCTTTGGCGATTGAGTCGATGACCGGTTCTTTAGCATCTCTGGAACTCAGACCTACCCTTCTTGATCAAGTTGGGGCTTCGCAGAGAGAAGACCCTCAGATAGTTGAGATTATGGATAAGCTGATTCGAGGAGAGGCGTCTAGTCATCTCGCTCGATATTCTATTGATGACAAGGGTTGGATGAGGAGAGACGAAAGGTTATGTGTTCCAATGGTAGAAGATCTAATAAGAAGAGTTCTTGAGGAAGCGCATCGCTCTAAGTTGACTATACATCCGGGCGGAGATAAGATGTATAAAGATATGAAGCGCATTTTCTTTTGGCCCGGGATGAAGAAGGATGTGGCAGAATTTGTCTCTAGATGTATCATTTGCCAGCAAGTTAAGGCCAAGTCGAAGAAGCCCGGTGGGCTATTGCATCCTCTAGACGTTCCACTTTGGAAGTGGGAGAGTATTTCCATGGATTTTATCGATGGGCTACCAAGGTCAAGGAAAGGGAATACGAGCATTTGGGTTATTGTGGATAGACTTACGAAGAGTGCTCATTTCATTCCGGTGAAGAGCAAGAGGACCGCATCTTGGCTAGCGTCTGTATATCTTCGGGAGATTGTGAGACTTCATGGAGTCCCTTCTAGTATTGTCAGTGACCGTGACCCAATCTTTACAAGTCAATTCTGGAATAGCTTGCAAGAAGCTATGGGCACGAGGTTGAATCTAAGTACGGCTTATCACCCACAGACGGACGGACAAACCGAAAGGGTGAATAGGGTACTCGAGGATCTGTTGAGGCTTTGTATTATGGATTTTGGTGGTACTTGGGAAGACCATCTTCCTCTTGTTGAGTTTGCATATAATAACAATTATCAGGCAAGCATAGGGATGGCACCATTTGAAGCTTTATATGGGAGGCCGTGCAAGTCGCCTACATATTGGTGGGAGACTACATATAAGCTTATACTTGGGCCTGATATGATCAGAGATACATCCGAGAAGGTCGAGTTGATTCGGAGACGGATGAAAGCGGCCCAAGACCGACAGAAATCCTATGCTGATAAGCGAAGAACTAATTTGGAGTTTGATGTTGGGGATATGGTTTTCGTGAAGGTTTCTCCTTTGCGGAATGTGGTCCGATTTGGAGCCGTTGGGAAGTTAGCACCGAGGTTTGTTGGACCATTCCCTATTATAGAGAGGATCGGGCAGATGGCTTATAGAGTGAAGTTTCCCGAGAAGCTTGCCGGAGTACACGATGTTTTTCATGTCTCGCATCTCCGGAAGTGTTTGCATGAATCAGCAGAGGTTGTTGAGCCAAGTGTTCTGAAAGATGTGGAAGTGGAGAAAGAGGCTACCTTGAGGAGAGCTCCGATTCGTATCTTGGGGACAGAGACCAAGAAGCTAAGGAATCGAGAGGTCAAGTTGGTGAAGGTTCAATGCGGTGAAGCCGAAGAAGACGCAACTTGGGAAACCGAGGAGAAGATGCGTGGGCTTTATCCATTCCTTTTTGAGGGTACACTCTCAATCTCTTTTCTTTGATTAGCATATCTTTCTCTTTGCTATCCATGTTTATCTAGTTTATCATGTTAATCTTGTCATGAGAACCTTAGGTAGAAACCCTTTGGATGAAACATGTGTTTGAAACATGTTATGCTTGATGGTTGCAAGTGGTTGCAAGTGTTTGCAAGTGGTTACTCGTGGATGCATTATACACGTTAGGCACTAGATCGGCTCACACACTCCTCATATTGCATATGCATGAGTGTTTATGCTTATTCATGGATGAAAATTTTTGTGTTATCACATGGATGTTGCATATGGATGTATGTGATGTGCACACATATAGATGTTATACATTATGTTAGGAATTGCATACATATGGATTCATTTCACTAAAATAATTTGCATTGATGATATTTGCATTAGATAAGTACATATACACACACCTTTGCATATGTTCATACAACATTTAGAATCTTGTAAGGACAATGATTGCTCGTGGATGATGTTTTGAGTAGATGGATGATTGGATGGTAGGATACGTTCTTCCTAACTTGAAGATTTCGGGGACGAAATCCTTTAAGGAGGGGAGAATGTAACAACCCGTATTTTCAATAACCTGTTATAACGTAAATCGAGGCAGAATTTAATTCAAAAATCTGAATCAAGGGAAACGGGCTATGCCATTGCGTTCGTCTCGGAAAAATACGCGAAATAGAGTCCGACTTTTCGAAAATCGGAGTCCGTATGACCCGATTAAGGCCCAACGAAGTTTTCAGAAAATTCAAAGTAAAAACGGATTTCAAATTCAAGTTCTAATTTGAAAATTTGGGCCAGGCGGGAAAATTCCTGCCAGAGCACCCAAGTCGACAGCCCTGTCGACTTGGGAGTCGACTTGGTTGGACCAAGTCGACAGCCCTGTCGACTTGGCTGTCGACTTGGCTCAGACGGGCTGTTTAGCCTGGTGCACCATTTAGAGATTGTGTTGAGCTTGGGGGCCAGATTCGGTTTTGAGGGCTGAGATTGCAACTAAGGTTTAATCCTATGGCCTAAAACACTTGTCTAATCTATAAATAAGGCCCTAACCTAACCCTAAATCATCATTAATCAATCCTACAACTAAACTATGGCAAAATCAATCCTCTCATGGCCTCCACTCTCTTCATACAATTCCTAAATAAATTTCTAAGTGATTTTCCATGCATACAAGTGTTTTCAAACTTGTATGAGCATCATTAGCTTGCATTCAAGTCAAGTTTCTATATTTGCATCATAAAGAAAGAGTTTTGATCATTTTGGCTCAAGGGTTTTGCTTGCATTTTGGGTTTATTTGATTTCATAAGTGCTTTCTTATATTTGCTTTACTCATTTGAGTCCTCATAAGCATTGTAAGCCCTATTCTACTTTCATACTTAAACTCTAAAGTTAAATGTATGATATGCAAGTTTATCATGTTGTAATATGCAAGTTTATATGCAAGTATGTCATGTTATGATATGCAAGTTTATATGCAAGTATGCCATGCTATGATATGCAAGTTCATCATGTCATGTTATGCAAGTTTACCATGTTATGCTATGCAAGTATGCCATATTATGATATGCAAGTATGTTATGCAAGTTTGGGATGATCATCTTGTTCATGTTATCATGTTATGCAAGCTTATCTTGCGTATGTGAACATAAAGCTTCAAGCTTTATGCTAAAGGTTGCATTTTGGCAACATGTAAGTTATCATATCTCTTATGATAACTTGCATGTGAGGCTAAATACGAACTTATGGCCATTTCTACATGTCATTTAGCACCATGTATCACCAATATGCCAAGTTTGGTTTTATGCATGCTTTTGGGGCCTAAAAATGTAATATGCAAGGGTATGAACACATGAACATTTCATATGCCACCATGTTAAACTTGTGGCTTCAATACCTTTATGTCATGATTATGCCAAGTTCCCTCTTTCTATCCTTTATGCGCTATTGCGATATGTAAGCGATGGGATTGCGTTTGGGGTTGGGTAAACTTAAAAGACATAAAAACATAAGCTTGGGAATTTACCTATTAAGTTAGGTCTACCCATTGGGAATTTACCTATTAAGTTAGGTCTACCCAATTGCTTGAAAATTTGTAACATGTTTTGGAAACATGATGGACATGACACTTAGAAAAGATAAGTGTGACCAACTCGAGGTTGGGTTGAGTTTGTAGCGTAAACCTACCCGGAACCGACCGGCTTAACTAGTTGCTACAAACAATAGGACCCAATGTGAGAAGTTGGCCATGTTGTACCTTGAACCCGAGGTTAGACCAAGTTGTGGTGTAAAGCTACCCGGAACCGACCGGCTTAACTAGTAACCGCAACAAAGTCTAATGTGAGAGGTTAAGGCGCATTAAATTAATTAATGCCTCATGATTAGGGTTAAGTCATGGTCCACTTAATACTTAACCAATTTGGGCTTGGTAGATTAATCGGGGTTAAGTCGTGAACTCATTGTTACACTTAACCAAGTTAATCCCTGATTATCAAGAGGGTTAAACCGTACTTAACCCACTAGAAAAATCCTAGCAATGGGGGGCCCACTCCAGCAGTAATCCCAAGTTTGTATCATTAAGGCCCTAGGGACTAGGCTAGGGAGGGGGCACGATTACTGGGCTGGAGGTAAGCGACCAAAAGCGACGGCAGAGTGGTACACCGGTGTAGTTCCGGGCGGACTCTGGTCGTGCACATAGTCCGTAGCCGGAGAAAACATGCACGGGTACCAGTAGATCGAGACTGTGCACTCATGTTCATGGTGTCCAGGGGTTGACACCCTAGGGCTTGATACACCCGAAGGGTGGACCCGGCACAATTCGACTACAATTAGGTTTGGGCCGTATTGACACCAACACGTGACGAGTTAGGCTTAGGGAGCCGATCGACTAGACCGTTTGGTTGGACCTTGTATTAGGGTCATTTCATGTTATTGGGCCAAAGCTTGGGCCAAGGGATCAATACTTGTTCATTCAAGTCATGTTAGTTTGCTAGTACACCTGTGGTGCAAAACCTTAATCCTGATTATGCGATGACACCTTTATCTACCTTGTTAGTTAATCATCATACTAGTATGTTGTTATCCTTATGATCATACCTGCTTCTCATGCCAGTTAACTTTATCATTTTACATTGATTGTAGTAGGGCTTACTCAGTCTTTTTGACTGACCTGTTTTCTTTCGCCTCTTTTCTTCCGTTCCCCCCCACCCCCAGGTTCTCAGGGAGGGAATATAGGAGCTTAGCTGGATTTCTGATCGCTTGCTTGTGGGATTTTAGCTCATGTACGGTCTTGACATGAAGCTAGCTATGGTTATCACTTATTTTGGGGATAGTACTTATGTATTTCAGTTTTTCAGTAATGTTGTTTTTATCTAGACTTGTGTATTTGGAAGGATAACATTATGTTGTACCAGACTTGTTTTGAAATGGTTTGAAATCCTCCGCTATTTTATCTATGTTATTTACTCTGTTTACATATATACATATGTTCTTGTTCTGCCTTGATATATCATTATGCATGTTTACCTGGTTCAAACGCCCCTCCAAAGTCAGAGTGCTTGCAAGAGTCACCCTGGCGGAGGTGGGGTGTTACACTACGCCTAATTCTATTCGTGCTTATCCTTTTGTCGATTAGACTATTGTGATTTCCTATGCCTATGAGACTATTGTGACTGATGTAATGACACCTATCGTGCCTATTAGACTATTGTGATTGACTAATGAAACCTAACATGCCTATGAGACTGTTGGATTGACAAAATGGAACCTATCATGCCTATGGGACTGTTGTGATTGATTTATCATGTTGTACATCCTATGCCTATGAGACTATTGGACTGACACAATTAAACCTACCATGCTGTATATTTTAAGAAAAAACACTTCTTCCTCTTATCGGACAAAGGCCGTGACCTTTTAGAATTGTTCAGACATAGGTTTAAGGTTTTCTCCAAATCCGATGAGCTTGGACAAGTTCCGACCAAACCACGGTGTAGAGCTAGGAGGCGTGCCTCCAACGAGCGTGGTGGGGCCCAACTCGACAGTGAATGGGTGGCAGGGCAGCGGTTGCAACGGGTCGGGTTTGGATGTGCGGTTCTCCTTCAGTTCGCGGCTATACGGGGTATTGTCCATACTGATGTGGAGAGGGAAAGGAGAGCTACAAAATCCTCAAAAGGATGAAAGGATTTTTTTGAGTTGATTGCTTGAATTTAATGGGGGAAGGATGGAGCATTATCGGCCATGGAAATAAGACGATGGCGGCTGTGTATTTCTGTATTAGGGTTGGAGTATTCCACCGTAGATTTTATATTAATTAATTATTTAACAAAAGAATAACCCGTTAATCTATACGGACTCCAAATCCGGCCCAACAAAAGTTGTTTCTACCTAGTTGCCCCTGTTCCGGAACTAATGGGCTAGGTGCCGTCATCCCAAACGAATTTTTTTGGCCTGATTTCTTTAATTTAAAATTTAAATCCTTTATTTAATTAATTCGATCATATATTTAAATTCACCGGGGCCACATACGGACTCCGAAAATCCCCGAAAAATAAATCTAGCTATGTTTTGATGAGATAGTCCTAACAAAATTAATTTCGTTGAATTTGGAGACCGTTTGAAAAATGTCCTTTTTAACAGTCGATTAAATTCAACAGAAATTATCGAATCATAGTTTAATTTACTACACTCACAAATGAATTCCAAAAATTATGGAAAATTAAATTTAGCAATAATTTGACATTCTGGATCTGATAAAAATGGTTTCGTAAAAAACGGAGGTCGTTTGTATACTGACCATTTATACGGGCTATAAATTATACCATATTCCATAGCTACTATTCTGAATATTCAACTGGCCATAACTTTTTATTCCCTCTATGAAATTTCGATTTTTCAGATTCACTGGAAAGATATTTTTAAACAGATTTAGATAGTTTTGGTTTCACTAAAATCCATTTCATTTTGAATCCTGTACATTCAGTCAAAGTTTCGATACAAAATTTCAAACTACCGTGCTATTTCTAATTCCTTTTAAAAATTAAAATAAATATATTTGTTCTAACTTCGATTTAAATAATTTTTTTAATCATTTTTATTTAAAATAATTTATTTTAACTATTCAAAATTCATTGAAATAGCCAAAATAAATTTTTTTAAATTGGTTCTGATTTTCCGGGTTGTTACAATCTCCCCCACTTAAAAGCTTTTCTTCCCCGAAAAGAAAATAATAGTAAAGTAGGAAACAAAATGGAAAATGTAACATATTGTAAATGTACCTCAACACAAGAGTTACTCGGAGATGTCCACTTTGCACTTGGGATAAGCCTGTTTGATGCTATTCTCAGTCTCCCATGTACAGTCTCTAGGATCCCCGCTCCACTGCACTTTGACTAAGTGGATCCTCTTGTTCCTCATAACTCGGGTTCCTTGCCAACAATTTTCACTGGCTCCCTCCTTACTGCTTAGCTCGGGGTAATCTCCAAATCTTGTTGTGTTGCTTCCTCCACAACTAAGTCTGGATCATGAACATGCTTTCTGAGTTGAGACACATGGAATACATCATGAACCCCCGGCAACCAGTTAGGCAACTGCAGCCTATAAACGAGAGTTCCAACCCTTTCAAGAATAGGGAATGGACCAATGAATCTCGGCGCCAATTTCCCAGTCTTCCCGAATCGAATTACACCTCTCAATGGGGAAACCCTCAAGTACACATGACCACCAACAGAGAATTTTAAATCCCTTCTTCGTGAGTCTGCATAGCTCTTCTGTCGGCTTTTAGCAGCCAGCAATCGCTTCTTAATAAAATCAACTTTATCTAATGCTTCACAAATCATGTCGGGATCCAATACTAATCGATTGTCGGGTTCCACCCAACATGCGGGAGATCTGCATGGCATGCCATATAATGCTTCAAATGGTGACATCTGCAAGCTTGTTTGGTAATTGTTATTATAAGAGATTTCAACCAAGTGCAAATGATCTTCCCATGACCCGCCAAAATCAAGGATGCATGATGCATGCTCGCAACAAGTCCTCTAATATGCGGTTCACCTTCTTAGCCTGGCCAACTGTCTGAGGATGATAAGCGGTGCTCATATTCAATTTGGTCCCAAGCTCTTCCTGGAATGCCTCCCATAATTTGCTAGCAAATATCGGATTGCAATCACTAACGATGCTATTGGGAACTCCATGTAGTCTGACAATCTCTCTGAAATAAAGATGTGCCAGACTTCGAGCTGTTCTATTAGATTTGATAGGGATAAAATGGCAGTCTTCGTGAAACGATCTACAACCACCCATATACAGTCATTCCCTTTTCTAGTTCGGGGCAAGCCATCAATAAAATCCATAGAAATTTGGTCCCACTTCCAACCTGGAACCTCTAACAGTTTCAACAATCCTGCTAGCTTCTGCTGATCGCTTTTGACTTGCTGGCAGATGGGACATCTAGCAACATATATAGAAATGTCTTTCTTCATAGATCTCCACTAAAAGGTATGCTTAAGATCATGAAACATCTTGCTTACTCCTGGATGGATGCTGAGCTTAGATTTGTGACATTCATCCATAACTTCTCTTTTTAGCTCAGGAATATCTGGCACACATATTCGCCCTTGCAGTCTAAGGGTCCCCTTGTCGTCTATTTGGAAGCTTGACGCTTCGCCCTTTCGAACTCGTTCGCTAACCATCTAAATAAATTTATCATCTTTCTGGAGGGCAGAGATCTTATCCATTAATGTAGGCGTAATGATAAGACTGACGATGATAAGATTGGCGTTGTCTGCATTCTTCCTACTGAGCGCTTCGGCTACAGCATTGGCTTTTCCTGGAGTATATAAGATGTCCAGGTCGTAGGCCGCAAGAAATTCAACCCAACGTTGCTGCCTCAAGTTCAAATCTCTTTGGGTGAACAGATACTTCAAGGATTTGTGATCAGTATATAGTTCGAACTTCTCACCCAAGAGATAGTGCCTCCATATCTTTAGAGAAAATACGATGGCCGTCAACTCAAGATCATGAGTGGGGTATTTCTTCTCATGTGGTTTCAACTGGTGGCTAGCATATGCGAATACTTTGTCCCTTTGCATTAACACCGCACCAATACCTTAAACAGATAAAAAGGATAACATGTTAAAATGAGATTTGTCATTAAAAATGTCATCTCTGACATGTTTGTTTAGATAAAAGGAATAACCTTCAATGGAAGCATCTGTCCAGACTTTCAAATCCTGATTGCCATCAATAATGGTCAACACAGGAGCAGTGGTCAACCTCTGTTTCAGCTCTTGGAAAGATGCCTCACATTCGGGTGTCCAAATGAACTTTGTATGCTTCTTAGTCAGCTTTGTCAATGGACAAGATAATTTCGAAAAATCTTTAATGAATTTCCGATAATAGCCAGCCAATCCTAAGAAACTTCTGACTTCTATAGGAATGCTAGGCTGCTTCCAATCTTGGATGGTTGGGATCTTTCCTGGATCTACCAAAATGCCTTTCTTTGATACAACATGGCCAAGGAATTTCACCTCTTCTTGCAAAAATATACATTTAGAGAATTTGGCTTTCAGCACATTCTTCCTCAAAATCTCCAGAACTTCTTTCAAATGCTTTTCATGCAAGGTAGTGGATTTAGAAAAGATTAGGATGTCATCGATGAAAACCAGCACAAATTTATTTAAAACATCTCGGGATACTCTGTTCATCAGATCGACAAAGTATGCTGGAGCGCTACATAAACCGAAGGGCATTACTAGCCATTCATAAAATAAGTCTGGCCCTCTGAAAGCGGTCAAAGGAACACATTCTTCGGCAATGCGTAATTGGTGGAAACCTGTAGCTAGGTCCATCCTAGAGAATACTTGCGCTCCATTCAGACGGTCCAACAGATCATCAATGCATGGCAGTGGATATTTATTTTTCAGCGTTTGCTTATTTAGGTCACGGTAGTCCACATATAGTCTGAGGGTACCGTCTGACTTTGGAACAAACACCACTGCTGCACCCCAATTTGAGAAGATAGGCCTGATCAAACCCTTCAACAAAAGTTGCTTAGTTTGAGTGCTCGGCTCCTCTTTTTCTTTTAGTGTCATTCTCCGAATAGGGTGCACAACGGGCCTTGCATTCGGAACTAAGTCAATCCTGAAGTCGATTTCACTGCGCAGAGGTAAGCTGTCAACTTCTTCAAACACATCTGCATAATCTCTGACGGCAGGAATATCCTCAATAGAAGTAGGAGTAACTTCTATAGAAGACCAGAATTCTTTCCTTTCTGTGGCTGAGCTGTGGCCTGGAATAGCAATAATATCTCCGAATTTGGTTTTAATTCTGACTACTCTTTCAGCGCATAGTACCTCAGCCTCATACTTCGTTAGCCAATCTTGCCCAAGTATGATATCGTATCCAAAAAAACTCATAACGATCAAGTAAAAAGGGAACTGGAAGTAAGAATAAGAAACAGGCACTCTGCAGTACTGATCGAGGATAAGTGAACCTCTTATCGAACTATGGGCTCTAATCGATTCTTTAAGTTTTCTTGGTTTCAGTTTTAAATTTTTTATTTTGTCACTAGATATGAAACTTCTTGATGCACCAGTGTCAAAAAATACTGTAATGGGAATGTTCTTAATATTAAGAGTACCTCCTAAAACATCAGGTTTACCTGCTCCGTCGGAAGAAGCTGGTGCAGCCGCTCCATCGTAGACATGCGCCACCTCAGATTTTTTCAACAGAGGACAATTCTTGATAAGATGCCTAGACTTGTGGCAATTAAAGCATTCCCTGGGGCCATGAGAATTCTGTCCACTATTCTGACCGGGTCCAGATTCATTCCTTCTTGGTCTCTTCGGAGCTCGGCATTCGTAGTCAAAATGCCCCATCTTCTGACAATTGAAGCATTTCACCTTGGATTTGTCTCTTTTCTTTCCTTGAGGCTTAAAGGTAGAAGAATTGCCTGCCTTTGGTTTCCTAGTCAGCTTGCTTTCTTTTGTTATTATCCTGATTCTTCTCACGCTCCTGCTGTGCATTTCTGTCATTATCCTTATAGCGGCAAGCCATCTCGATCACTTCATTAAAGAGGAGCTTGATGTGAGCTATGACTCTATTCAGATATTTCTTGGAGAGGCTATTGATGAATCTTTTGTTCTTCTGCACTGATTCCTGAACTAACTCTGGAGCATAGCGTGAGAGTTCCTCGAACTTCCGCACATATTCTGAAATAGTCATATCTCCCTGCTGCAGATTGGCAAATTGATCATGGAGCCGCTCTACTTCCTGCGGAGGGATAACCTATCGTTGAAGAGTTCTTTGAATCTGGCCCAAGACATGTCGGCCACATTATTGCCAATTTTGACTGTATCCCACCAATTTTCAACTTCGTCTTTCAATAACCATGTTGCCAAAAACGCTTGCGTTGATCTTCCAATTCCAGGCCTTCAAATATTTTCTCGCAGTTCTTTAGCCATGCCTGTGCCTTAATCACTCTCTCTCGTCCGGTAAAGGATACACACCTTAAATTTCTGAACTTCTTGGACATTTTATCCAAGTCAAATGGCTGTGGAGGTGGAGGTGGTGTTACAGCCTTGGGAGTGGGCTTCCCCTGAGCACTGGGAGTCTCATCTCTAGCTGGTCCTCTAGCCCCACCTATGCCTCGGGCTCTAGCTCTCGCTCTAGTGCTCATTACCTAGTTAGTTCTATACCATCAAGGAAAGAGTCAGACTAACAGAAATGATAATTTTAAAGGAAAGGTTAAAGCATATACATATGATAAGAGATACAGATGTAATGACTGATTAATATGTGTTATTCTGTTATGCTCATTCTAGAACATTACTAATCCTATCTCTAATGAGCTACTCGCCTCAGAATACTGCTGATTCTATCTAGATGAATTGTTTTAAAAATATTATACTCCGGAGCTAAGGTTAACCTTTAGCTCTGATACCAACTGTGACGACACCAAACTTCCGTAGTTCGAAAGCAAGGATAATCATAGGAGCATAACATAATTACAACAATAGCAGATCTCAGACAATAGCATAACGCATAAATCATTGCAGCATTAATAAGAATGTCATCACAACATAGCATCAAAGACATCAGAGTACGCAGTTACAGGATACACTTAGAAAATAGAAGTCTCAACAAAAAGAGAAATAAGTCTCAACTCCATCAAATACATCAAAGATCAATAATGACTAAATGTCTTAAGTAGCAGTAAAAGGATAAAAAGGAAAATGTTCTTCATCTTCTTCCTTAAGAAAGCTCCAATCCAGAACGTATCCATAACTAAACCTGTCAGTTGGCTGCCCGTGTGAAAAGAGGGCACCCAAGTTTGCAAAGTGAAACAAACTACGAGTCAGTCATGGGACTGGTACGAGAAATCTTTCTTAACTAACAATATGGCTAATCATAGGACCACGCCGCTAACGCGGAACGGGTTTACTCCATTGGATTGTCAGTGCATATGTTTTATAATTTTTGATTCAAAAACAACGCAATGCTTTTTAGAAAATGAAATCATTATAAGACTCAAGTCCCATCACACAATGCAACGCAAACCGGAAGATAGAGTTTTACCTTATAATGATAAAAAATGCTTGATACATAGAAAATAATATTTTAATATTATTATTAGTGTCTAATCAGTTTTAAAATACTTCAAAGTAAATGTATCAATCCTAGACGGCATAGTACCCCATCCTACTATGTCACCATATATAGGTTTACAATCAAAACCGTAATGTCATATTGAAAATTGGGTTTCCATCATGAGTCAAGGCTAGGGACGATCTACTTACCGATTCGAGACACTCTAGTAATGTCTTAGGATTCAGATGCTGGCATACCCTTGGATCGTGCAGGACCTGTCCACAAATACTTTAGTGGATTCTCAATTCCTGAACACACGCTTCCCAGTCCTATTGAACCTATAAAATGGTCACTATCGACCAATAAATCTGAGGCGCCTCATTCCTTCAACCACATAAGTAAAACGTCAGGGTTTGCAAAACCCTGATACCACTTCTAGCTAGAAAGAAACGTGTGCACTCCCTGCGTTCCCTTGTCCCGTTTCCGACTCTTACTGGGGTGTGAGGCTCGCGAGGTAACGTTATACACAAAGCTATGCTGAAATAGGCTATGCTTTGATCATCATCCACAAGGCTCTGCTTTTTAACTAAAGCCTCGATCAATTGCATTTTGGCATGTCACATTGATAATTCACGCCATGCGGTCGACTAACTATCAATATATAATCTCTGATCTCATGCGTCTCGGAGAACGGTGTTAAGCAAGAGAATAAATTCTCCGCCACCAATAGATATATACTAAATAGAAATCAATTTACATGGAATGAAATCCAATGTCAGACACACATCCATTTACAAGTCCGTTTTAGGTCTGAACGGAACCGGAGTCACCTTATTCCTCGTCCTGTATGTCCAATACGGAAGAGAGGTGCTTGCATATCCAGACAATCAACAAGTATGTCCGGACAACTACCACTTTAACCCTTTACTGGGAGCTAACAAATGTCGAGCATCAGTAGTTATCCTTTCGATGTAAAGATCACCGGTCTTCAATCGTCGTCTTCAATATCTTTGATTTAAACCATCATATAATCATTTGAAATGAGATTAAACTCGTTCTTTTTAAACGATTCTCGCATATATATAGTTTAAAAACATTTCATATCGTTAATAGTATTTAATAACGATTTATCGCTATTTTTATTTATACAAAATAGCTAAATTAATTTAACGACACTTCGGGTCAATAGGCGGCCCTGGCGCTGTTTTTATCAAAATTTGTTTTACACTTATCTCGAAATCTAACCATTGGGTTTTAACAAAGTTTATATCGTTGGAAAGATCTTCCCAAAGCGGTCCTAATGGTTCCAGTTTTAGGAAAATCCGACAGTCGGATCTTTTGGTATAATCTTTTGAAGTTAAGATTCCGAAACACGAACCACCATGCACGATTCATTTAAATATAAATATAAATAAATAAATATATATATATATATAAATATAAATTGTTCGACGATTCCACTAACGTGATTTAACATACCAAATAAAAGAATGTTTTTATTGGTATATCATATCTACATATTCATCATGTCAAACAAAATATATTTCATTTACATGAAAATTGAACCAATGACAAATAAAAGCTAATTTTTATTTGTATTTCTATTTTTAACTTTAACAAATAAAAGGGAATATTTTATTTGTATAAAGTTTTCAGTGAATGTTCTTACAACAAAAATAATTCGTATAGATTCTAATTTATGTACTGTAAATAAAATGATATTTCTACTATGCATATAAATTCTAATATATGCATTGTAAATATAAATGTAGTTTTAACAATGCATATAAATTCTAATATATGCAATGTAAATATAAATGCAATTTTAACAATGCATATAAGTTCTAATATATGCAATGCAAATATAAATGTAATTTTAACAATGCATATAAATTCTAATATATGCAATGCAAATATAAATGCAATTTTAACAATGCATATAAATTCTAATATATGCAATGCAAATATAAATGTAATTTTAACAATGCATATAAATTCTACTATATGTAATGTAAATATAAATGCAATTTTAACAATGCGTTTAAATTCTAATATATGCAATGTAAATATAAATGTAATTTTAACAATGCATATTTTGATGTTTTCGATT
>JASFAX010007629.1:0-21500 GCA_030737875.1 Allium sativum | reverse complement strand
AATTATGGACGAACGAAGTTTGGTGGCAAAACAAGAGGAAAAAAGAAAAAAAATTGCACTGGCGCACTTGGGAAGTGCGCCAGTACAAATTTGCACTGGCGCACCTGCCAAGTGCGCCCAGGCCGAGGCAGCAGGCTTGCACAGTTTTCTGGTTCAGTCTGACCCATGTTGCTGAGTCCTTTCTGACTCCTTGCTAAGTCATTAGGGCTGAGGTGTCACCCTATCCCGACTGAATGGTTTTGATTAACCCTAAGATCATCCGACGGCTTAAATTAAGTCAAAACTCTATAAAAAGACCCATAGACTCAAACCCTAAATTAGAATTAAAACTGAAACTATGGCCGTCATGCTGTCATCTTGAACCTTAGAGTAGCCGCCACCAATTAGAGAGGAAGAACAGCGAATCAAATCAGTTCTATTCAACCCTAACAACGAATCTTCTTCAAAGGAAAGCTAATAAAACTTCAGAACTCAGAATTCAGAACTCAATACCACCTTTGATTTGTGAGTTCGGTAGTTTTAATAAAATAATTAGTAAATTAATTGGATTGAGTTATGATGCGGATAATTTGGATATGATGTGAATTATTGA
The DNA here is from genome assembly GCA_030737875.1 of Allium sativum. Taxonomy (NCBI): domain Eukaryota; kingdom Viridiplantae; phylum Streptophyta; class Magnoliopsida; order Asparagales; family Amaryllidaceae; genus Allium; species Allium sativum. The sequence goes on along the minus strand of JASFAX010007629.1, from coordinate 20,908 downwards.
CTGCATGTTGTAATTATGTTGTAGAATTGTGGTGTAATTTCTATGATGTTATGTTATGATGCTATCATTTACGATGTAAAGTTATGATGCTATCACCCATGTTATAATTCTATGATTAGCTTATGTCTAGTTGAATCATCATGTTGTTCATATGCTAGTTTGGTTATGTTGATTCATATGATAGATCACAAGTTGGTATGCAAGTTTAGATATTGATTTAGACAAGAATCATAGGCAAGTTAGTATAACCTTACAAGTTTCGTGACACCAATTTTAGATCTAAAGTTAGGCTATGACATGTGTGAGTTATATGATAAATTCTACATGATAATTTACATGTTAGATGCAAGTTTACACCATTGTTATGATGCATAAATCACATATGCAAGTTTATATAAATATATGAGTTTGGAATATGAGTCATGTTATGCAAGTTTAGGGTTATTGCCTATGCAAGTTAACACCTTTAGATGTAGATCTATGACATACATGATTTATGCAAGTTTGTGGTTATTACCTATGCAAGTCTACACCTTTAGATTTATGACATATGTTGTTTTATGCAAGTTGTAACTTTGGCCTATGCAAGTTTTAGATGTAGAACATCATTCACGCATGCAAGTTCACCCATATGTTTAGATTTATGTTTTAATTATGTGTATATTGTGATGTTTTCTCTTTATTCCATGAGTTAGACTATTCGAGTCTAACGTATATTTTACGTTAAACGAACAAACGTACAACGTGGGGTAAAGGGGATAATATTAAAAGATTTAATTAGCATAAATTCCTTAAAAGGCATAAAATAAATTTGAGATGAAAATTGTTATGATTTTACATACCATAAATGGATGGACATAATTGAGTCTATTATGGACATCGTTAAATTTGGAATTGATTGATAATTTGAATAGGGAAAGTAATTCAAATTGGGGAATGATTAATTAGGAGTAATTAATCGACTAAGACATGAGGTTAGGCTCTTTTGTGGTGTAAGACTGCCCGGACCTGCCCGGCAAATCCAGCTGGCACAAATGCCAGTCTAATGTGAGAGGTATTAGGCATAAATTAAATACGTAACAATTGTAAAGACACGAGGTTAGGCTCTTTTGTGGTGTAAGACTGCCCGGACCCGCCCGGCAAATCCAGCTGCCACAAATGCCAGTCTAATGTGAGAGGTCTTTATAAGGTTACGGTCTTAATGAATTAAGAAACACTTAACCAAATAAACATGTAGTGGGACATGAGGGGGTTAAGTGGGTGCCTTGGGTGGCATGTGGAATCTAGTGGGTGCCTTGGGTGGCATTTGAAATACGATTAGAAATAGTGTTGGTGTAGTTTAGTAATTATCTTATAGTGGTTTAGGGGCGCTTTATCGATATCGTTGTTCATCTTGTTTCTTTATTTACTCTGCCATACTTAATGGTTCATGGTCATTTCCTTATTTTCCAACTTATGCCTTAGCCTAGTTACTTTGTTAATTATATTGTTAAAGTTATCACACTCGCCAGACTTTATGTCTGACCCCCTTTTTTTCCTCCTCTTTTCTTCCTTCCCTCCCCAGGTGCTCAGGTTGGAACTAGCACCAGCGGAGCTTGATTTTGGGCAGCTTATTTCTTGCTTTTAGAAGATTGCTTGGATCGCTGAAGTAAAGTTCAACCTCTCTTATTTATGGCTATTTTGTATTGGGGATTATGTCTTTCAATTTATGTACTTTGGTAGTCAAGATGGATATTATGTACTTTGACTCTGGTTTTTGATGATGTAATCAAACATATGTGTTTTCCGCTGCAATGAAATAAAGTTTTAAATTTTTGAGTACTGTTTATACCTGTCTTGTTGTTAAGTTCTGTCCTATACTTACTTAAAACGCTCCATAGAAGTTAATGCATTCTCTTTGTGAGTGACATTAATGGACGTGGGGTGTTACACTATCAATCCATTTTCTAATCTGTGAAATGTGTAAATATTTTATGAAATATTATGATTTGTTGATTCGTAGTTATTGGGATTTGAGATTATATGATTGCGTCATTTAAATTGAATTTATAATTATAGTCCAAATCCATCACTATTTTTTGTGCTCGATTTTTAAAATCTTTCTTTGGAAAATAATTGGAATTATATGTTTTAAAACTCTCTCCATTTACATAAATTTCATCGTAAACCCATCATTCTAAAATGTGAAATTTGCCACTAGTTCTTAAAATATTATGATTTTTCTTTGACTGATTGAGATTTGTGATGACCGTTCTTCCTCCTATGCTGAAATTATATATTTAGCCTATTTTTCATCACCATTTTAATTTATGTATCCTTTTGATGATAACAAAAGGGGAATGGGTTAAGATTTTGATTTGAGAGTGTATAATTTAAAAATATTTTAATATTGAATACTCATTCAATTGTTTCTGTTCACTCATGTACGTATCTAGGGCGAGTCTCTGTTGTCGAGGGAGCATTCAAATAAGGGGAGTTCAATAATTCACTGTCAAACACATTTATTATAATATTATATTCAAAATCTTTTCTTTTGTTTGTCATCATCAAAAGGGGGAGATTGTTGTATCTAACAATTCAATGACTTTTGTTTGATGATAACAAACATATATCTATCATTATAAATGTCACTACTACAAAAGTGGGCATATTTGACACTATTTTGTGTGCGTTGCATGAAAAGTGTGGCGAAAGCTATGCTTTCTTTGATATTCTGCAACAACATTCATATGTTGTTGCATTAGATATGAATGCAGTGTTGCGGTTGGAATTCTTGTGCTGTGACTTGCAGCACCAGTTCAAATGTTGCTTTATATAAATACATGCCAGGTCAACGATCCGCGTATCAGTTTAAACAAATAAATAACGTAGATCTTTGATTAATCTAATGGTTCAAAGATATCCCTGCTTCAGTTTAGTGAAAATTTGGCACAATCTTTTCCCCATTCATGAAATACTTCCCCCAAAACAAATTTCTCCCGTACTCCTCCTTCTGTCCGTCTCTCTCTCCACGAAATCTGTCCACGAAGACCTCCGATTGCTACTCTACTGCCGGTACAAACTATAAACCTCTGATTGCTCCTATTTTACAAACTTTACACCTCCGATTTGGATCATTTAGGACAATTACAGGTAGTTAGGCCTTCATCATTTCGGTTTTATTTAGATGAATTCATATCTAACTTATTTTGGTCTAACATTCAAAGTCTCTGGGTAGTTCGGGTATACCGATTGCGATAAATTAGGGCTTTTCATACTTGAAGTGTTGTATTTATATGTTTGCATGTGTTGAAATTGTGCAAGTTCTGTACTTTTATGTTTGCCAAACCATTGATGTTTTGGTAAATATTGCTTATTTCGACAGGTGGAAACAAAATTTATAGGACAAAAGAAATCCAATTTAAATGTTTAAATGTCTATTTCTGTTTGTAGTTAAATAGTGTTTATTTCTCTTCCTACATCGTTTGATTACGAAGATACCCCGGGCATGGGTGATCTATGACTGTCAAACCCATCATCACCAGAAACTCCTATTGATTTTTATATAGAGATGCAAGAAAGGCACTACGATGATTTGCGTGAGTATGAACTAGAGCAAGAAGAACTCCGAAAACAATGATGAGAAGAAGAACCACATGAAGAAAGGGCTATGCGACGACATATTCGTGTTGCCTTGCATCGTCAGCATCAAAACAACCAAGTGGTTAACGAACAACAAGCTGACTCACCAATCATAATGTGTGATTTTGGGTATGCCACTATAGAAGATGTTATTTCGATTGAATTCAACATTGGTCGTCGTTATTTTAGATGACGTGTTTATCCCACAGGGTGTACCTTTTGGCAGTGGATTGACCAACAGCTTCCAAGTGGAGCCGCTGAGTATGCAAATGAATTACAACATCAACTTACAACGCTGCAAAATCGAGTTATTGGTTTTCGAACTGACGTTAGTAGACTTACAACCAATTTCAAGGGCTAAACATTAGAAGACAAAATTAAATTATTGCATCGTTCGTTGTATTATTTACAACTGTATCGTCTTTGTATCATCTGTATAGTCTTTGTATCTGTACTATTGTGTTTTGGTGCAGTCATGTAATGTTATGAATTTGAGTTCAGTATCCTTAGTTGCTTGTTTTAAGTATTCTCCTGACAACTCAGTTCCAAAAGTTAGTGATAATTCATATCGAAACAGTCATCTTTGTATCATCACACTGATTATGTATATTTGTAAATTATTAACTTGTTTTCTTTTTATTTCTAATTTAGTCAAACCTTACAAGGTAGCCCTTGTTCATGTCTTGAAACTATTGATGGTACCAAATTTGGTCTTACTAGGTCGTGGTTAGATTGTGGCAATGGATAGTGCGTATTACATATGGATAGGACTTCTGAGATCGAGTGCAGAACATGTAAGAGGGGTAACAGCGTTTCTAAGAAATGGATTTCCCATTTATAAAGTAGGTGATGAGATGAAGTGCCCCTGCAAAAATTGTACAGAACGTAATTAGTATTGTGAAAATGTCATATACGATCATCTTATTTTTAATGGCCCTTCTCCATTACATACCAAGAGGAAAAAGATTCACATGGTCCTACTCGAGTAAATTTTAGTAAGTACCATAAAACTGATCCTTATGTCCTATCTTCGCAAGTACAACAAGTATTTTATGTGGAAGATGCAGTTGAAAAGAACAGTCATTACGTTATAAAAATTGCCGAGAGATTGGTGTGATACTGAAAATCAGAATGCAATGGAAGAAGACATGAGCAATACGCATTCATATGATATGGGCATAGGTGGTGAACTAGAACCAGAAGTTGTTGATGGGGGTTGGATTAGGGATGTTGTCCCCGTAGTAAAACTAGAAACAGAATTAGAAGCAGAAGTTCCTGATCCTATTCCGTCTCGTTAAGACAAAAAATCCTCTTTCTTATTGCTTTAATTTGGTCTAATTTATGATGTATTTGGCACTTTTTTTTTAGTTGGAAATTATTATCTTTGATGAATGTATTTGGCACTCTTTTCTCATAATGCAATCTATAATGTTCACATGTTTTATGATTTAATGTCTTTCTTTATTGTTATCTAAATTGGTTATAGACCAAAATGTTATAGTTGTTGGTTTTTGTCCACTTTAACATGCACGTACCTTGTTTTAATGAATTCATTTTGTACAGGATGGATGAACTTATTAATATCCGACTGCAACATGGCGGACAGTTTCGAAGGACATGTTATGTCGGTGGAGAATCCTTCATAGTAACAAAATATGATGTAGACCGCTTTTCTTACAGTGTGCTTGTGGACTTTATTAAAGACGCCCCCATTACACTGAAATAGGAGGAGTCTATATCATCAGCAAAGGAATGAGGGGTGGCTGGCATCTAATATTGAATGACAAGGACGTAACCGAGTATGTATAGGGCTGCAAAAAGCAAGGAGAAGTGGTTTTTTTACATCGACAACACCATTGACAAAGACAGTGAGCCGTTGATTCAACTGCAGCCACATGTAATCATACGGCCAAGGAAAAACACAATTCAAGGTATATATGTATATGTAATGTAGATCCATTCTTATATATATCTCTCTCTCTGTGTGTGTGTAAAGAACTGTGACGGCCCACCTGTACCAGCCGACATTTCCTCTGAAATGCTTTGTGTCGATGTCCAACCAGCACGGGACGGTCGTCAAAGGAAAAGGGGTTTGAAACGAAGAATCAACAAAGAACCTGTAGTATATCTCACAGCGCATGGAACAAAATATAATAATAAAATAATTTGATATAAAACAGGGGAGACAATGCATAAGATGAAAACTAAACCTTCATAGCAGCGGAAAATTCAAAATACAGCTTATGATCCAAACCATTATTACAACTTTCAAATACTGTCTCTAAAGCAAAATAGGAAGATACACTACTAATGCCCAAAGTAGCGACCAACAACAACACGGGGAGAATATGAGTAAATAATACATGGAAGCCTCCTGCTCGTCTCCGGACATCTACTCGTGCATAGCCAGCTAACCTATCTCTAGTCTGCTCGTTTAGGAGCACCCAGAGTAATAAGAAGAGACATAAAACTCTGGGTTAGACAAAAGTCTGGTATGAGCGATAAGGAGCAAAAACTGAACAACAACAGGTATACATAACCATACCTAGACCTGCAACCAACGAGTTAACACAACAGGATGAACAATACTCTAAGGTGACACTAGTACATGGTGTGAAATAATGGGGAAGGGGTGTGCATGTCATGGTGATAACAAACATCAAACATAGCAATCATCCTCATACCTCTCACTCAGTGCGTAAAGTATACGATATCTACCACTTTGATCACCCAATTCTTTGCTACGATCACTTTTCCCTATGGAGTCATAACGACTCCGCTGCACTGATCCATAGTCACTAATCCTTTGGTATGTCCACTCTTCCCCATGGAGTCCTAACGGCTCCACTGCACTGGCTCATAGCCCTGCTACGATCACTCTGCCCCATGGAGTCATGACAACCCCACTACACTAATTCATAGCCAATATCCGTCTCTCAGTGGTGAGTCAAAGCTATAGACATCGATAACCCCTTTGCACACGTCCTGCAGCAAAGTCCAATTCATGAAGTTAACTCATTGGTTCCCATCTGGATCTTGAGTTCTAACTTCCTATTGGGACTACCTTTGCATCTCGGGGTTTGGTCATCATCCCGTTCGTGACTCTTCAGTTTGGCTCGCGGTCCTCCATGTGTGGTTCGTGACTTCCTTCTCCAGCTCGTAGGATCTTGGTCAGCTCGTGTTCTCCTGGTGGTGACCCAGCTCGTGACATCTCGGTTCGTGGTTCCACCTGGCCCTCGGCTCGTGATGCATCGGTTAGGGAGGAACAAGGCGACTCTGGAAGGGGTGGTTTGGTGTGTCGGTTCATGGTCTGCTGGAGAGGATCGTGGGGAGTAGGTGCTCCACGATCGGGAGTATACGGCTTATGTTGATACTCCGGCTCGCAACAGTGTCTAATGAATGAGGTATAACCGATTTCCTATAACCTTTCCAGCGAGTTGTTTACACCATACGATGGCGTTTTCGACCAATCTAACTTCATTAAGCAATCATAAAACATTCCAGACAGTCATAGCAACACGTATAATCAACCATAAACACCAAAACAACAATTATAACATGTCAAAATGGATCAAACATACCCAAAACCCATGTTTTCCCCTTAATCTCCTTAATCATGATTTAACCATACGATTAGCAAAACACATCCAAATTTACCCAAATTTCTAACAGAGGCATAAAACAATATTTAAGAATTTCTAAATATTTTTCCAGAATTTTAGCATGCAAAATTTTGTTAATTAACACTAATCACCTCTAATTAGCCATAATTAGTGTAAAAATGTGCAAATCACTCACCTTAGCCACAAATAAAATCTTAGATCTGAAACTCTACTATTTTGGCATGGTTTCCAATGCAACACAGCAGCTCCAACTCAGATTTGATGCTAATCTTCCTTGCTTTGGTGTAGATTAAGCTAGTACGCGATTAGAAAGCGATATGGGATGAAATTAGAAGGTGGAGGCCATTGCTAGGGTTTCAAGGATGTAAATGGAGCCTGGAGAATCTAAATGAAATGTTTTCCCTAACCCTATCAGCCTTCCTGTAACCCTAATCCCGAAATGGGTTATGGGCCTAGCTGATAATCACTCTAATTTGGCCCGATTAAGCTGTTTTTCACCTTCCAGACCTTGTTTCAGCCATATCTCCCGAACGGTATGTCTGTTTGGCTAAGGTGACCACTCTACGAAAAGGTAAACCATCATTTGAATCAAATGGAAGTGGTTTCAGGTCAAAACTCCTTACCAATCAAAAGTTATGGGCAAAACAAGATTTGCTAGGAGAAAAACAGTCATTTAAAAATCGGCAAAAATCGTGAACATGGGAAATGACCCCAATAGTCGTTCCCCAAAGTTACACGACTATACGGCTTCGCATGTAAATAAAACAAATATTCAATGATCCTCTGGTGCGTAGAATACAGGTTGTTACAATCTTCCCCCTTTAAGAATTTTCGCCCCCGAAATTTCTTAATTAAAACATACAATGGGTCCCGCATGCCTAACAGCCATTTTACGAACAATCAAACACACATGATAACACAACAAGTCTATCCTAGCTTGCGGAATAGTTAAATTGCAATTAAAATCTTACCAGGCAAAGAGTTCTGGATACGACTTCCTTATGCTCTCCTCTGTTTCCCAAGTACAGTCATTCTCATTCTCGCCTCACTGAACCTTGACCAGTTTCACCGCCTTCCTTCGAAGTTGCTTCGTATCGTACTCGACAATACGGATCGGCTTGCGGTTCCCAACTACCTCAGGTTCTACTTCGATGTCATCCAACTGATCCGGTGAAATAGTCATATCGGGGTTGTACACGAACTTCCTTAACTAGGAAACATTAAATACGTCGTGAACTCCCGCCATCTTGTCAGGCAACTCAATATGCCAAATTCCCAACTTGCTCGAGAACTGGGAATGGACCAAAAAATCTTGGTGCTAACTTGCCTCTCCTACCAAATCGAATCACGCTCTTTAACGGAGAAATCTTGATAAACACCAAGTCACCAACGGAGAATTTTAAATCTCTTCACCTCTTATCTGCATAACTCTTCTGCTTATCTTGGGCAGCCTTCATTCGCTGTTGGATAACCTTGATCTTGCCTGAAGTTTCTCTTATTATATCTGGCCCAAGCACAAATTTCTCACCAATTTCCAACCAACACGATGGTGAGTTGCATGGTCTTCCGTACAAAGCTTCATATGGAGCCATACCAATACTGGATTGATAACTATTATTATATCCGAATAACCAGATGCAAATGGTCATCCCATGATCTACTAAAATCCAATATACAAGCTCTTAAGAGATCCTCCAATGTACGATTCACCCTCTCGGTCTGACCGTCGGTTTGAGGATGGTACGCGGTACTGAGATGTAATTCTGACCCTAAAGCCTCTTGTAAGTTCTTCCAAAACCCATTAGTAAACAACAGATCTCAGTCACTCACAATGCTTTTGGGTATTTCATAAAATCTCACTACCTACTTCATATACAGTTCTGCTAACTTAGCCGCTGTTCTATTCGACTTGACTAGTATAAACCTTGCACTTTTGGTCAATCGATCCACAATCACCCAAATGTTATCATGGCCCGGTCTAGTCCTGGGTAAACCATCAATGAAATCCATTGAGGCCTGGTCCCATTTCCATTCGGGAATTTCTAATGGTTGCAACAAACCACCATGCTTCTTTTGCTCAGCTTTAACTAGCTGGTAGTTCATGCATTTGGATATAAACTTCCCAATGTATCTTTTCATTCCTTCCCAGTAATAGGTCTACTTCATGTCTCAATACATTTTGTTACCACCGGGATGTATAGTTAGTTTTGAGTGATGAAATTCTCCAAGCACTTTATCTCTCAATCCATTGACATTGGGTACAACTAGTCTCCCATTCTTTCTAAGCCATCCTTCTCCATCAAGCCCATACTTGTTCATCTCCTCACTGTAGATACCCATCTCTAACTTGGAGATGATTTCCAATAGGCTAGGATTGTCCCTCTGACGGGAACCAATCCGCTCAATCAAAGTGGATCTGATCGTCAAACTTGCTAACATCTCTGGATCCAATTCGCAGTTTGGTCTAAAACCGTAACTTGCGATACACTCCAGTTCTTCCATTCAAGAAAGATAGCCCCTAAACTAGCATGTCTCCTACTCAATGAATCTGCTACCGCATGCCCTTACAGGGTGTATATGCGATATCGAAATCATAGGAAGCCAAGAATTCGAACCATCTCTGCTGACGGAGGTTTATATCCTTCTGGAAGAAAAGATACTTTAACAATTTATGTTCGGTAAACAACTCAAATCTTTCTCCCAAGAGATAATGTCTCCACATCTTCAATGCGAATACAATCGCTGCCGATTGCTAATCATGGGTAGGATATCTTTTCTCATGCTGTTTCAATTGCTGACTAGCGTAGGCTACGACCCTACCTCCTTGCATCAATACAACACCTAGTCCGGTACCACAGGCATCTGTGTATACCATCATCTCTTCGTTCCCCTTAGGAATAACTAACACTGGTGCACTCGTCAACTTAACCTTTAGACCCTTAAATGCATTCTCGCACCCTTCGTCCCAGACGAAAGCTCGATTCTTCTTGGTCAACTGAGTTAACGGTGTCGCTATCTTGGAGAAGTCCTGGATGAACTTACGACAATATCCAGCTAACCCCAAGAAACTTCTTATGTCTATTGTATTCTTGGGCGTAGACCAATCTTGTACCGTAGCCACCTTCGCAGGGTCTACGGCAATCCCATTCTCTGAAACAACATGGCCCAAGAATCTCACTTCCCTCCTCCAGAAGTGACACTTAGAAAATTTCGCTTTCAATAGGTGTTTTCTCAACACCTCCATCACTATCCTCAAATGTTCCTTGTGTTCTTCCTTTATCCTCGAGTAAACCAAGATATCATCTACGAACACAGGAACAAACTTATTCAATTGATCCCTGAATACCCTATTCATAAGATCCACAAAATATGCTGGTGCATTGGTCAACCCGAATGGCATGACCAACCGCTCATAGAATCTAGACGACGTCCGAAATGCCGTTTTAGGAATACTCTCAGCTTCCACTCGGAGCTGATGAAATCCTGTCGCGAGGTCCAACTGGGAGAACACTCTTGCTCCTTCCAGTTGATCAAACAAATCATCTATCTGTGGAAGAGGATACTTATTCTTCCTAGTCACTTTATTCAACTCGCGATAGTCCACACATAGACGAAGGGAACCATCTGCCTTAGTGGCAAATACAACTGGTGCTCCCCACTCGGAGACACTCTTCGAATAAATCCCTTCTTTAAAAGATCGCTTACTTGCACCTCGATCTCTCGCTGCTCTCTTGGTGCCATATGACAAAGTGACATCACTATAGGCCTGGCATCTTTCACTAAATCAATATGAAACTCAATCTCTCGGTGTGGTTGAAGTCCAGTCACTTCCCCGAAGATATACGGATACTGGCTAGCAATGGGAACCCCTGATAACTCGTCCTGTGGAATGTCGAGCGAATTTAGAGAACTAGCCATCACCTCATTACTAGGTAGGCCACCAAATACTACCCTCCGCCCATCATCCGCCCTAATAGTCACCGAAAATCCCTCATAGTCTACCACCACTTTGTACCTTTGGAGCCAATCGACTCCCAAAATAATGTCAAACCCAGTAAATCCCAAACAAAGCAATCACAAGCAAACATACATCCATGACTTGATAAGACCAAATTTCGACAAATCATACTAAGACTAGTCGAACCACCAATTGGGTTTGTAACAACTAAAGGTCTATTGTAACGACCCGCGTTCTACGCATCATAGGATCGTAGGATATTTATTTCTTTCACATACGAAGTCGTATGGTCATGTAACTTTGGGAGACGACTATTGGGGTCATTTCCCATGCTCATGATTTTTCCCGATTTTTAAATGACCATTTTACCCCTAGTTGGCACTGTTTTGGCCATAACTTTTGACTGGAAAGGAATTTTGACCTGAAACCACTTCCATTGGCTTCGGATGATGGTTTCTCTTTCCGTAGAGTGGTCACATTAGCCAAACGGACTTACCGTTTGGGAGATATGGCTGAAACAAGTTTCAGATGGAGAAAAACAGCTTAGTTGGGCTTAACCGGGTGATTAGCAGCTAGGCCCAAGGGGAATTTCGGGTTTAGGGGTATAGGAGGTCTGATTAGGGTTAGGTTATCATTCTCATTTCAGTTTTGAGCCGCCACAAACCTTCTTGACACCTTAGTAATGGCTTCCTACATCTAAAACACCCCAAATCACTCTCTAATTGAAGATTAGGCTTAGCAACACTAAATTAAGGAGAAAAAGCATCAAAGCAAGGTTGGAACTGCTGTTAGACATCAGTATTCGCCCCAAATCAGAGGAGTTTCAGTTCTGAGAATTTCATTTGTGGCCAAGGTGAGTGATAACATCATTTTGACACTAATTACGGTAATTAAGGGTAATTAGTGAAGATTAGCGAATTTATACGTAAATAAATTCTGGAAAAATTCTTAAAATTCTAAAATAATGTTTTAAGGCTCTGTTAGAAATTTGGGTTAATTTCGATGTGTTTTGCTAATTGTATGCTTAAACATGATTAAGAAGGATTATAGGAAAATGTGAGGTTTTAACCACTTTTGATCCATTTTGGTTCATTTGAATTGTTGTTATGGTGTTTGCAATTGATGTTATATGTTGCTGTGACAGTTTGACATGAATTATGATTGATTAGAATAGTTAAATTGCTCGAAAACGTCGTCGAATGGCGTAAAAAGCTCGCTGGAAAGTTGCAGAAGTGTGCAGGCTCCGAACCGGTTCGGATCGGAGAAAGGGGTCGGATCGGACTAGGGAACTGACCAAGGGAATCCGAACTGGATGAGGACTTGCCACTGGAAGAAGTTTGGCAGGAAGGAAGGCCATTGCTCAGAGTTGGAGTTGGACAGGAGATCGGATCGGAGCGGTGGAGCGGATCGGATCGGAGTAAGCTAGGGAACGGAGCGGATCGGATCGGAAGAGAGATTGGAGGCCAGATCGGATCGACTTGGAGATGCAGGGCTCGGATCGGAAGCAAAGAAGAAATAAGCTAGGGACTGGAGCGCTGGAGAGAAGGACACCCGACCCGACCTGGAGGAGGACTCCGACCCGACCCGGAGCGAAGTAACCGACCCGAATCGAATGAAAGAAGGCAAGGAGAAGGACCCGAACCCAGAGGAAGGTGGCACTCCGAACCGAACCGAGCATGGGTGACCGAACCGAACCGAGCATGGGTGACCGAACCGAACTAAACTAGATGAGGAGCACCGAACCGAACCGTCTGTGGGCTATTACTACTACGCGATGACTCTTCTGAAGACCCACTCCAATTCGACCAAACCCGAGATGCAAAGGAAGTCCAAATGAGAAGTTAGAGCTTAAGATTCAGATGGGAGTCAACGAGTTCACTTCATGATTGGACTTTGCTGCGGGACGCGTGCTAAGGAGTTATCGACACCTATAGCTTTGGACCACTATGGTAGGAGGTACGAAGGCGGATTCAGGGCCATTATGGCATTGGTAGAACCAAGGGCTATGACCAATGAAGTGGGTCATTGAAATGTTTGGTCATGACTCCAAGTGTTTGGCTTGGTCACAGCAGGGTTTCTACAAGTCGGGATTCGTCGTTGCCTCAGTTTGTCTAGTGTGCCAAAGTGGTAGATGTCGTACACTTTACGCACTGAGTGAGAGATGCGAGGATGGTTGCTATGGATGATTTGTTTGCTATCATTTTGACATGCACACCCCACCCCCGTATTCTTACACTATTTATTATGGCACCTTGGAGTATTGTACGGTATGTGGTACTAACTCTTTGGTTGCAGGTCCAGGTTCAGGTATGGTTTAGTATACCTGTTATTATTCTGTTTAGATGCTTATCGCTCATACCAGGCTTTATGTCTGACCCAGAGTTTTATGTCTCTTCTTATTACTCCGGGTGCTCACACGAGCAGACTAGAGACAGGTTAGCTGGTGATGCACGGGTAGATGATCCGGAGACGAGCAGGAGGCTTCCACGTACTATATACATAATATTCTCCCTGTGTTGTTGAAGATCACTGCTTGGGCATTGTTGGTGTATCTTCTATTTTAGCTTTCTTTTGTTTAGAGACAGTAAACTTGGAAAGTTGTAATAAGCTGTATTTGGATTTCCGCTGCTTTGAGATTGATGTTGGTTTTGGTTATCAGCTTATGCACTGTCTCGCCTGTTTTATGTCAAGTATGTTATTATTATATTTTATTCCATGCGCTGTGAGACATTCTACAGGTCCTTTGATTAGTTCGTTCCCTTCTTTCCTTTCTTCTGACGACCGTCTTGTGCTAGTCGGGCATGCGTACAGCGCACTTTTGGAGGAAATGCAGGCTGGTGCAAGGCGGGCCGTCACACTTGGTATCAGAGCTCTAGGTTGCGTAGTTAACTTAGGGAAGTTATCAGGGAGAGATAATATACGTATACGAGAGAGCGTATTTGTGATTACTTTGGTTTTTAAGAAGCTATATATATATATACTATTAGTAGTGTAAGGATGATGTCGTACTGCACTAGCACCACTATGGAATCGTTAATCATTTCCTTTTTCAGATTGACGATGAGCCGAGATACTAGAGGTGCTGGTAGGGGAGCCAATAATGGGATTGCTGCCGACATGAGGACGATGTTTACTGACCTCATGAGAGAGATGCTTAGAGATGTGCAGAGGGCAGCTCCCAATGGTGGAAATGGTGGTGGTCCAATAGTGCAGGCGCCAAGAGTCGACTTCGCCAAGCTGAATAAGGATTATACTAGTCTTGGTGGGAAGTCATTCCATGGAACGGAGTCGGCTACGGATGTTCAGGATTGGTTGGATAGTTGCGAACGTATCTTCGAGGATTTGGGTATCGAGGATGCAATGAGGAGGAAGTTAGCGTCCCGTCAGCTGCAAGGGCGGGCAATGAATTGGTGGAATGCTATAAAGGCAGCTACTCCCGAAGATCAGATTACTTGGGAGCAGTTTAAGGCTCGCTTTAGTGAGAAGTTCATTCCAGCCGCTCAGAAGTCAATGTTGTTTAAGAAATTCTTGGAGCTCAAGCAGAATGGCAGAGCTGTCTCGGATTATATTGCTGAATTTGACACTTTGTCGAAGTACGGGTTATCTCTTATTGATACTGCCGAGAAGAAGAATGAGAAATTCATAACTGGATTGGATCAGTACTTGGGGGAAAAACTTATTAACCACATCGATGAGACGTTTGAATCGATTGTGGGGAAAGCGTTAAGATCGGAAAGTCTCTACCCTAAGTCGAAGACTGAGGTTGCATCCGCAGATGAGCCAAAGCCACAAGCAAGTGGTGGAGGCAAAGGTGGTTCCCAGAATAAGAGAAAGCAGAACCAGGCTAAGGATGGCCAGAAGAAAAAGAATAAGCAAGATGTGGAGTGCTTCAGCTGTGGTAAGAAGGGCCATTATGCTAGTAATTGTCGGGCCAAGCCAGCGGATAGGAAGTGCTTCAACTGTGGCCAAATGGGACATCACAAGGACAAGTGCCCACAGCCCCTTAAGGAAAAGCAAATGGTGAAAGCATATGCTCTTAATGCTATTCCTTCTTCGTCGAATGCCCCAACTGCGGCGGAGAAGGGAAAGAATGTCGTCATTCAAGGTATGCTTTCTGTTTATGATGTTCCTGTTAGAGTTTTGTTTGATACCGGAGCTTCCAGTTCTTTCATATCTAGTGACCTGGTAGATAGGTTGGGATTGGAACCCGAGATTGTCGATAGACCTTTAGTAGTGACGAACCCGATTGGTGGTTCAACTAGCCTTAGCATGATTTGTCGTAATGTGGTTCTATCGAGTCATGGATGCATGTTTGTTTGTGATTGTTTTGTTTTGGGCTTTACTGGGTTTGGCATTATTTTGGGAGTAGATTGGCTCCAAAGATACGGGGTGGTGGTAGACTGTGAGGGCTTGTTGGTGACAGCTAGAGCGGATGATGGGCGGAGGATAGTGTTTGGTGGTCTACCCAGTAAGGGGGTATTGGCTAGTTTTCTAAACTCCCTCGATATTCCGCATAGTGAGTTGTCAGGTTTGCCCGTGGTAGGCCAGTATCCGGATGTTTTCGAAGAAGTGACCGGACTTCCACCACACCGAGAGATTGAGTTTCGTATTGATTTGGTAAAAGATGCCAGACCTATAGTGATGCCACTTCGTCGTATGGCACCAAGGGAGCAGCGAGAGCTCGAGGTGCAAGTCAGCGATCTTTTGAAGAAGGGATTTATCAGAAGGAGTGTTTCTGAATGGGGAGCACCAGTCGTGTTTGCTACCAAGGCGGATGGTTCCCTTCGTTTGTGTGTAGACTACCGCGAATTGAATAAAGTGACGAGGAAGAATAAGTATCCTCTACCGCGGATAGATGATTTGTTTGATCAGTTAAGTGGCGCGAGAGTATTTTCTCAGTTGGATCTCGCGACAGGTTTTCATCAGCTTAGAGTGGAAGCTGAGAGTATAGCTAAAACGGCATTTCGAACGCCGTCTGGATTTTATGAATGGTTGGTTATGCCATTTGGGCTGACTAATGCCCCGGCATATTTTGTGGACCTTATGAATAGGGTATTCAGAGATCAGCTGAATAAGTCTGTCCTTGTGTTCGTTGATGATATTTTGGTCTATTCGAGGGCAGAGGAGGAACACAAGGAACATTTAAGAGTAGCGATGGAGGTGTTGAGAAAACACCAATTGAAAGCAAAGTTTTCTAAGTGTCACTTCTGGAAGAGGGAAGTGAGGTTCTTGGGCCATGTTGTATCAGAGAGTGGTATTGCCGTGGACCCGGCGAAGGTGGCTACGGTACAAGATTGGCCTACGCCCAAGAATGCAACAGATGTAAGAAGTTTCTTGGGATTAGCGGGATATTATCGTAAGTTTATCCAAGGTTTCTCCAAGATAGCAGCACCGTTGACCCAGTTGACCAAGAAAAATCAAGCTTTTGTCTGGGATGAAAGGTGCGGGAATGCATTTAAAAGCCTAAAGGACAAGTTGACAAGCGCACCAGTGTTAGTCATTCCTAAGGGGGATGAAGAGATGACGGTATACACGGATGCCTGTGGTACCGGACTGGGTGCTGTATTGATGCAAGGCGGTAGGGTTGTAGCTTACGCAAGTCGGCAATTGAAACCGCACGAGAGAAGATACCCTACCCATGATTTAGAATTGGCAGCGATCGTGTTCGCGTTAAAGATGTGGAGACACTATCTCTTGGGAGGAAGATTTGAGCTGTTTACAGATCATAAGTCGTTGAAGTATCTATTCTCCCAGAAGGATTTAAATCTCCGTCAGCAGAGATGGTTAGAGTTCTTAGCTTCCTATGATTTTGACATCGCATACACACCGGGAAAGGGCAATGCGGTGGCTGATGCATTGAGTAGAAGACATGCCAGCTTGGGGGCTATGTTCCTTGAATGGAAGCAACTAGAGTTTATCGCGGAGTTTGATTTCAGACCAAAGTGCGAATTGGATCCAGAAATGTTAGCAAGTTTGACGATCAGACCCACTTTGATTGAGCGGATCGGCTCTAGTCAGAGGGACGATCCTAACCTATTGGAAATCATCTCCAAGTTAGAGATGGGTATCGATGAGGAGGTGAACAAGTATGGGCTTGATCGAGATAGATGGCTTAGAAAGGATGGAAAGCTTGTTGTACCCAATGTCACTGGATTGAGAGATGAAGTGCTTAGAGAATGTCATCACTCAAAGCTGACTATACACCCCGGTGGTAATAAGATGTATCGAGATATGAAGCAGACCTACTACTGGGAAGGGATGAAAAGAGATGTTGGGAAGTTTATATCCAAGTGCATGAATTGCCAGCTAGTTAAAGCCGAGCAAAAGAAGCCTAGTGGGTTGTTACAGCCCTTAGAAATTCCCGAATGGAAATGGGAGCAAGTCTCGATGGATTTCATCGATGGATTACCAAGGACTAGATCGGGATATGATAGCATTTGGGTAATTGTGGATCGACTAACTAAAAGTGCAAGGTTTATACCAGTCAAATCGACCAGAACGGCAACTAAGTTAGCAGAATTGTATATGAAGTGGGTAGTGAGATTTCATGGAGTACCTAAAAGCATTGTGAGCGACCGAGACCCGTTGTTCACTAGTGGGTTTTGGAGGAGCTTGCAAGAGGCGCTAGGGTCGGAGTTACATCTCAGTACCGCATATCATCCTCAGACCGACGGTCAGACGGAGAGGGTGAACCGTATTTTGGAAGATCTTTTGAGAGCATGTATATTGGATTTTGGTGGATCATGGGATGACCATTTGCATCTAGTAGAGTTTGCATATAATAATAGTTACCAATCCAGTATCGGTATGGCTCCGTTTGAAGCTTTGTATGGAAGACCGTGCAACTCACCATCATGTTGGATAGAAACTGGCGAGAAGTTTATGCTTGGACCAGATGTGGTGAGGGAAACTTCAGATAAAATCAAGATCATTCAGCAACGAATGAAGGCAGCCCAAGATAGGCAGAAGAGTTATGCTGATAAGAGAAGAAGAGACTTAAAATTCTCCGTTGGTGACTTGGTGTTTGTCAAGATTTCTCCGTTGAAGAGCGTAATACGATTTGGCAGGAGAGGTAAATTAGCACCAAGATTTGTTGGCCCATTCCCTGTTCTTGAACTAGTCGGGAATTTGGCATATAGAATTGACTTACCAGAGAAGATGGCGGGAGTTCACAACGTATTTCATGTTTCCCAACTAAGGAAGTTCGTTCACGGCTCAGATATGACTATCTCACCTGATCAGTTGGAAGACTTCGAAGTAGAACCCGAGGCGGTTGGAAGCCGCAAGCCGGCCCGTATTGTCGCACACGACATGAAGCAACTTCGAAGGAAGTCGGTGAAGCTAGTCAAGGTACAGTGGAGCGAAAACGAGAATGATTGTACTTGGGAAACAGAAGAGGACATAATGAAGAAGTATCCAGAACTCTTTGTCTGGTAAGATTTTATTAGCGATTTAGTTTTCCGCATGCTAGGATAGACTTGTTTGCTTGCTTTGCATGTTTGATTGTTGTATGTGGGTGTTAGGCATGCGGGATCCTTTGTATGTTTGGGTTAAGGAATTTCGGGGGCGAAATTTCTTAAGGGGGGGAGAGTGTAACGACCCGCGTTCTACGCATCATAGGATCGTAGGATATTTATTTCTTTCACATACGAAGTCGTATGGTCATGTAACTTTGGGAGACGACTATTGGGGTCATTTCCCATGCTCATGATTTTTCCCGATTTTTAAATGACCATTTTACCCCTAGTTGGCACTGTTTTGGCCATAACTTTTGACTGGAAAGGAATTTTGACCTGAAACCACTTCCATTGGCTTCGGATGATGGTTTCTCTTTCCGTAGAGTGGTCACATTAGCCAAACGGACTTACCGTTTGGGAGATATGGCTGAAACAAGTTTCAGATGGAGAAAAACAGCTTAGTTGGGCTTAACCGGTGATTAGCAGCTAGGCCCAAGGGGAATTTCGGGTTTAGGGGTATAGGAGGTCTGATTAGGGTTAGGTTATCATTCTCATTTCAGTTTTGAGCCGCCACAAACCTTCTTGACACCTTAGTAATGGCTTCCTACATCTAAAACACCCCAAATCACTCTCTAATTGAAGATTAGGCTTAGCAACACTAAATTAAGGAGAAAAAGCATCAAAGCAAGGTTGGAACTGCTGTTAGACATCAGTATTCGCCCCAAATCAGAGGAGTTTCAGTTCTGAGAATTTCATTTGTGGCCAAGGTGAGTGATAACATCATTTTGACACTAATTACGGTAATTAAGGGTAATTAGTGAAGATTAGCGAATTTATACGTAAATAAATTCTGGAAAAATTCTTAAAATTCTAAAATAATGTTTTAAGGCTCTGTTAGAAATTTGGGTTAATTTCGATGTGTTTTGCTAATTGTATGCTTAAACATGATTAAGAAGGATTATAGGAAAATGTGAGGTTTTAACCACTTTTGATCCATTTTGGTTCATTTGAATTGTTGTTATGGTGTTTGCAATTGATGTTATATGTTGCTGTGACAGTTTGACATGAATTATGATTGATTAGAATAGTTAAATTGCTCGAAAACGTCGTCGAATGGCGTAAAAAGCTCGCTGGAAAGTTGCAGAAGTGTGCAGGCTCCGAACCGGTTCGGATCGGAGAAAGGGGTCGGATCGGACTAGGGAACTGACCAAGGGAATCCGAACTGGATGAGGACTTGCCACTGGAAGAAGTTTGGCAGGAAGGAAGGCCATTGCTCAGAGTTGGAGTGGACAGGAGATCGGATCGGAGCGTGGAGCGGATCGGATCGGAGTAAGCTAGGGAACGGAGCGGATCGGATCGGAAGAGAGATTGGAGGCCAGATCGGATCGACTTGGAGATGCAGGGCTCGGATCGGAAGCAAAGAAGAAATAAGCTAGGGACTGGAGCGCTGGAGAGAAGGACAACCCGACCCGACCTGGAGGAGGACTCCGACCCGACCCCGGAGCGAAGTAACCGACCCGAATCGAATGAAAGAAGGCAAGGAGAAGGACCCGAACCCAGAGGAAGGTGGCACTCCGAACCGAACCGAGCATGGGTGACCGAACCGAACCGAGCATGGGTGACCGAACCGAACTAACTAGATGAGGAGCACCGAACCGAACCGTCTGTGGGCTATTACTACTACGCGATGACTCTTCTGAAGACCCACTCCAATTCGACCAAACCCGAGATGCAAAGGAAGTCCAAATGAGAAGTTAGAGCTTAAGATCAGATGGGAGTCAACGAGTTCACTTCATGATTGGACTTTGCTGCGGGACGCGTGCTAAGGAGTTATCGACACCTATAGCTTTGGACCACTATGGTAGGAGGTACGAAGGCGGATTCAGGGCCATTATGGCATTGGTAGAACCAAGGGCTATGACCAATGAAGTGGGTCATTGAAATGTTTGGTCATGACTCCAAGTGTTTGGCTTGGTCACAGCAGGGTTTCTACAAGTCGGGATCGTCGTTGCCTCAGTTGTCTAGTGTGCCAAAGTGGTAGATGTCGTACACTTTACGCACTGAGTGAGAGATGCGAGGATGGTTGCTATGGATGATTTGTTTGCTATCGATTTTTGACATGCACACCCCACCCCCGTATTCTTACACTATTTATTATGGCACCTTGGAGTATTGTACGGTATGTGGTACTAACTCTTTGGTTGCAGGTCCAGGTTCAGGTATGGTTTAGTATACCTGTTATTATTCTG